>JAPFFP010042696.1:0-13882 GCA_026153255.1 Solanum medicagineum
TATATATAAGGACTCAGCTATGTTGTTTGTTTATACATGGTAACATTACCGGTGAATTTTGTTTGGGAAGTTATATAAGGTACATGGTTTAGGTTTTATTAGACGCCGCGGGAAAACAATTAGGAATGTTGAATTATTAGAATCAGCAGGTTTAATTTAAGTATGAAACTAATAGAAATGTGGTAGTTAGCTGCTATATTGGTTGGCTACCATGCCTTCCACTTGTAAGTGAGGATTGATTTTCTACCTTGTAATCCCCTCACCCATTCCTCCCTTTCGTTTCACCGATTTGAAAAATTTAAAACGAAAAAAGTGTTAAGTATGAAATTCTAATGGAAACTTGATAGTGTAGAGGTGTTTTGATCAATTAGCATTTATGGAATAGGAAAGAGAGCATTAAAGCAAACCCTCTTTGTTGATATGCATAATGTTAATGAACTTTATGCTTACCTATTATTGCCAGCTCTAATTCTGGAATTATTTAATGTTGACCCCTTTTAGACATTGTTGTCATTACCACATTATTTCCAAGCAACTGTTAGGAGTGGAGGTTTCAGTTTGTCTTCAAAATGAAAAATTATATGAAAAAAAGAAAAGGTGTATTGAGTTTATATGCATAATTGCTCAGGTTTAATTGTCAATTCATTCAGAAACCATCTTCAAAAATATCCAGTCATATCGCAAGTGTTATAAGCTAAAAGCTAGCAGTAATAAAATATGAATGGCAAAAAGGAAGAATTTCTATGTTATTTATGCTCACCCCTTAAGAAAAATCAACAAATTAAAGATGAGATGCACAAAAATTTAGATTTCTATAGGAAACTATGAAGGACAAAGGAATCACATAAGAATTTGAAAGTAGAGTAGGGGAATCCAAATCAAATCTTGGAAACAATCAACCAAAATCTCACCTGAGGCAAAATGAAGTTGCTAACTCCACAAAGAGGAGATAAAGTAAGAAAGAGCGTCAAAATGCAAGTACTTGGTGGTGCCCTATTTCAAAGTGAATGGGGGATACTATAAAAATGATAATAAGGTTGATGTTAAATGTCCAAAATGCCAAATATTTCAATATATTTTTAGGGAAGACATGCGTTGACGGAGACGTGTGTGCTTATTCTCTCTTCTTAATAATGATTAACGGCCTTTTCCAGGAAGAATATATATATTTTGTCTCAACTGTGTACTGCATTTTCGAGGTCAATTTTTATCTGATTGGGTGATTCAAAAGGCTAAAGTATTTATTTTTTTGAGAGGAACATTAAAAAGTGTTACAAGTTGCCTTTGACACATTGATTTAAGTAAAAATCACTATTTTTGCTGCATATAGTATTGTTCCATGCCGAAAACTTCAAACTGAGATAGCTCAGTCATTTCTTCTCAGAATTAAGTGAAATTTGGTCTAAATTATACTACTTTTTGAGCTTTACATTGTGGTATGTTTAGATTTTGTTAATTTGATTATACTTTTGAGTAATCTGGCCGAAAAGCTACAGTAGTAAGTATTTTTAAGAAATGTAACTTGATTTTTGGGTTGTTTCTCTTTGTCCTAAGACTTGTTTTGAGCTTAGTTTCTAGGTTTATACTCAGGGTGACGAGAACATCATTTTATGGGAGTTGTTTGGTATTTTTCACGTGGGCCTCCTTTTTTCCCATTTTTATCACCATTGATGTATTTTCCCCATTTCGTGGGATATTAAGTGAAAACAACCATATTTATGTTGTAACTCATGTTTTGAAAATTAAGCAGCATTTGAAGTTTGATCAGGAAGGGTAAATCTCATATGCATAAATTTAGAGCACGTGGACTCGCCTTCCAGGAAGGCTAGGCTTTCCTTACCTCTAGATTGAGCTGAAATACTCGTTACTGGAAGCCTGTTTATTGTTGATGTTCTCAGTAAGATATGTACGTGTGTTATTAAGGTTGGGATTATCATCTGGACTCTACAATACCTATATCTATTATGTTAGCTAATGTTTAATGTTATCTAGGCTATGATTGCTTTAGATAAAGATTGTAAAGGAGAGATGGGGTGGGAATGAGGTAAGTTAAGTGTTGACTCCTATACATATGTATTTGACTATTTAACTATTGGTTTGACCTATTAGCCTTCCCGATATTGATGAATATGCTATACCCGATATGGTTCTACTTACTGGTTACTTATGTTATCCTATTAAACGCTAAATGTAAACCTATGCCCTCGGATTAATATGTTTGTTCAGTTCAATACTTGTTCACTTGTGTGGGTTGTTTGGTATCGGTGTTATGTTGTATTTGAGAGGCTAGTTGCGAGTCATACTCTTGGCTACATGTTGTGACACTGTGATTATGAGTTTATTATTCATTTTATGGTGTATCGTATCCCTATTTCTCTGGTGGTTGAGTTCTGTTTCTAATAGTGAGGTACATGTTATGCCCTAGAGATCCCGTAAGCGGTTGATGATTTTCTAAGATGTCGTTGTGCTTAACAATTGGATTGTCTATGATTATTTTGATACTTGTAGTTATCTTAGGTTGGGATGAACCTGTCGACGACCAGGCATAATCTTATGCCACTCTTGTTGATACATATATCCATTGCTTCTTGATATGCCAGTTTGCTGTTGGAAATCCTTGAGTAAGAGTCTGTATCTGTTAGGCGGAATGGTGATGATTGTGTAGACACTATGGTGGTTATAATTATAGTGGTGACAAACTTTAAGGTGGTTTGATGTTTTGATGGATCTGTTAGAGGCTAGATATGATGTCATGTTTTTTCTTGTAAGGTGTATGCCTGGTTGTCTACTCGTACACTTGCTTGGGTTGTTCAGAAAGAGGATATATACTACATTGCAGAAGGTTAATTACATGTTATACTCCTGGCTATGCCCTGAGGCTCCATTGTTATGATTATCTTGATAGGTTGGACCTCTAACTACTTAGTGATAGGATTGTGACCCTGATTTTGAGATATATGCTCTATCATGGGGGGGGGGTTAGTTGGATTACTTGTGATGCAAGGATTTTGGGTTATGTTTATCAACTGGCTTATTTATTGGTGCCCCCGTTACTTCTATGGTTATGAGCTAGGTTGATATCATTGTTTGGGTACATGTGATATTTGTGGCTATTTGCTTACTATGGGCCTTATTCTAGGCTTAATCCAATCTTCCTTAGGGTTATGTTATTTGGAGTCTATATGATGGCATATATACACGATTGACTTGAGAGGCACAGGACTTGAGGAAAAGCTGAGCAGTGATTGTTCTTCGATTGGAGGTTTGTTTGACAATCCTTGGGATTAGAGGCTTATTTGATTGTTCTTGAGTTGGAGGCCCATTTGATTGTTCATTGGTATGCTACCTAAATTTATTGTCACCCATTGGCCCTTGTTGACTAATGATTTTCTTTTCCCCGGCCAGAGGCTAGTTTAGGAAGGAGGTTGGAGGCCTCAAATGACAATTAGGGGTTGTAAGCCCCAGTTGACTATTAGGGTTGAATGCCCCAAGTGATACTGTATTCTGCGTTGGTTGAGATTGCATCCTATCTATTACGAATCCTTATGTCCCTACACCTATACATCCCCTAATTGTATGTGGGTGACCTTTTGGACTTACTGGGGACTAATTAATGTACAAGCATAGACACTAGTGTATTACACCCACTTACAACATCATACAGCAACCGAGTGACAGTGTGATATTGTCTAGTTGGTACGGTAAATTGATTACTTATACACTACTTTGTTCTGCTAAGTTGGGTCCTCCTAATCCTGCTGAGCTATTTTGAAATGATAATATAGAATTGGGTACCGTATACCGGCATGAACTATATATATTGTCATTACTTGTGGGTTCTGCTTATGCCACCGACATAGTTGACATTTAATCTTTGGGTTCCATCAGTTGACATCTTTGCACATTGCTTTGATACATTCAGTTAGGGTTCTATGGATTTCTTAATATGCTTATCTTTTGGCCTAGCTTCAGATAGCTAGCATTGTAGATTTTTATTACTTTGTTCTTACCATATTTACTATATTTCACTCAATCGGCTAATGATGCCTATTGGGTGCCTTTCACTGATACTCACCCCTACTTTTCTACATCTACTCATAGTGTAAGTCCAGGTACGAGCATTGGGCATTGATTTAGGGGATTTTGAATGCTTCCACAAACTTTGGTGAGCATCGACAACTTTGGATATTCTATAGTCTCCTTATGTTCTCTAGGTCATCGTCTGTATCCAAACACTAGCCTTGTATATTGTAGTTTTTGCTTCTATATGTAGATGATCATTTTGGTTTCTATTTGTGGCTGTGTGTATATTTTTATTTCGATTTTCAATCTATAGTAGCTATGTATAGGTGACTTCCAAGTTTTGGGTTGGATGTGATTGGTTTTCTACTATGGTGCTAGTATGTGTTATGATTAGTGATTTAGGAAAGGTATCGTGGATTCAAGGTTGCCTTGACTGTAGGTGGGATCTAATAAGTGCCATCATGACTTGAAACATTAGGTCGTGATAGAGCCGTAGTATCCTTAGAAATGGCCTTTGGAAGGGGGGGTTGAACTTAGGCTGATTTGTGCTAGATTTCTAGATGTGTTATTGGTTTAATTGCATATCCTTTCAGTAGTATATTGTTAAACTTGATAAAATTCCTCTTTGTTTGTCAAATTGCAATATTGTTGAAACTTACATCATGATTTTTGAATTTTATAGAAGTTTTTGGTAATAAAGGAATTTTTATAGAAAGGTGTCATTGACTTGCATGAAGTATAAATTCTATTTTATTTATAATAGATAAGCTTGAAGTATGATGCTGGGTGTCCCATAGACATATTTTGGGTTTACTCTATTTATAATTGAAGTTTGAGGTTATTCTGGGTGCCTTGTAGATACTTTTTGGGTATTAAAATTTTCGTTGATGACTCATAGGCTCTTTCAGGTATCCCATGACTATTTTCCTCATTTTACTATTTTCATTATTTATAATGATCGATTTGAATACCTTTGTTCTTTGTAAAAAATTTGGCATTATTACATTTCATGATTTTTGGCTTTATTATCTTTGATTATTGGTGTTTTTCCCCGTATACCCCTTTTTTAATTAACATTTTCTCCTATGTTTACTTTTATTTAGTATATCACCTTGTTGCATATATTATATTTTATCTCTTGGAGCACGATTAGCATATAATGCCATTTGGGTACCCTCTTTGATACTCATGGTGCACTTTTACATCATTTTGATGCAAATCCTAGTTCAAGCTACCCTCAGTGAGTGCCTCATTATTCAAAGTGTTCCCAACATCTAGATAATGGTGAGGTGCCGACGTCCAGAGACTTGTTGTGGTCCTTCTTTTGTTCCTGATTGTATTTTATACTTTGGACAGTTAGACTTCAGTGCAATATATGTGTATGTGTATTATTAGGTTTGTATTTAGTGGCTTTTATTTTGGTGATACCAAGTTCAGGTGGTTTATAGTGTCAGTTTATCTTGTAGTTACTTTCGGGTTTGTAGTATATTTTGTATCGCATTACATATCTCTACATGGCCCATTTTCTTGCTTATATTTTTTCTTCTTTTGCATGTTATTACTTTGTTATTTTATTTTTAGCATTTGTAAATAAGTTTCTTTCACAAAACTCTTGTATTTTCACGGTTAGCTTGCCTACTCGAGGGTTTGTGTATGCATCATCATGATTCGAATTCGAGTCTTGACAGAGTGTTATCAAAGATTAGGTTCACCAGTCTCACCATTACAAGAGCAAGTGTCTAGTAAAGTCCCACAAATTAGTATGATGACATCTATATCCAATCTTTAGGAGACTATAGGATATTATTAGACTTGAATTCATTATTCTTGATTCTAATAGTGATTTGGAAATAAATTTAGTGTTTGAAATCTATATTTTCACTCTTTCTCAGATGGCATTAATGAGAAATATTGAGGGATGAGTATGTGCTTTCTTTTTTTAGAGAAGCTGAGGGATGAGTTCATAGCACTAGTTTAGGGATTGATTTTAGTTGCTATGTATAAGGCATGATTCCATGTGTTATCCCTACATGAAATTATGGTTATACCAATAGAAGAGGAGCGGGGTCAAAGGTTCATCAAAAGGTTAGCTTGTCCCTTGAGATTGGCCACAGAGCAAATGGCTACATTTGAGTGCTCATTTTTGCAGGTAGTATGCGCCTTCATTTTGAGACAAAGGTTGAGGGATGAGCTCATAACACTAGTCTAGGGATCGATGTCAGTTGTTGGGCACGAGGCTTGATTCCATGAGTGTCTCTACATGCAATTATGATTATACTGATACAGGATGAGAAGGTTCGCAGGTTTTTCAAAGGATTGTCTTATCCCTTGAGATTGGCTATAGATAAAATGGTTGCACTTTCAAGGTTATATGTCATGAGCCCTATAGAGGCAGTGACAAGAGGCCTCACTGATAGGGCAGTTTCATGGGATATCGGTCACATAGTAGGGGCTCCCATGGTAGGAGTTATCAAAAACAACTTCTGTATGGTAGGCTAGTTCAAGAGGCTTTGAAGATTACTAATGATGGGATAGCAACTACTAGTGGTCAGGGTAGCCACATGGCAGTTTAGGCATCACGAAGCCAGTCTTCTTGATATTCAAGTTGTGGTGGTCATTCAGGTCTAGCTGGGTCAGCTAAGGGAGTTTCATTAAGAAGGTTGTGTTGTAAGGGTAGTGTGATTAGCCACTTTGCTAAAGAGTGACCTACTATTAGTCATTGTTGATGCCAAAGTAAGTATGGTCAACAGGTTCAGGCTCCCGGTGCTCTAATTCAATTAACTAGAGGGGGTGCACATAGTTGTAGGAGGTGATTCTCAGGGTACTAGAGTTGGCCCTCAGGCAGGCTGATCAGGTGGTAGGGGTGGACATGGTCATATGTAAGCTCATATGGATAAACCAGAGACGGTGGCATCAAGCACTATCATCATATATACTATCTTCATCTTCCATCAGCCTGCTTATGCTCTATTTGACCCGGGGCCTACAAATTTATATTTGTCTGCCTATTATGTAACTCGATTGGATGTTTTTAGTGAGCAACTACTTGTGCCTATGCATGTAACCACTCTTGTAGGAGATTCATCAAGTGTATCAATCCTGTATGATGTCTATATTATAGCATGACAGTAGAGCATATATGATTTTGTAAGATATGGTAGATTTTGGTTTGATTACATGTATGAATTGGTTATCTTCGCACCGCGTGGTTTTGGATTGTTATTCCAAGCTGGTCACCTTGCATATATATAGTATTCCTTCAATAATGTAGGTAGGTTTACATAGTCATATATCAAGTGGCATGATCTCTTTTGCTGGGGTATAGTGGTTATTATAGAAGGGGTTTCTAGCTTATCTTGCTTATATTTGTGATACTAGCATTGATCCACCTTCTATCGATTCTATTCTGGTTCTTAGAGAGTACTCCGACATATGTTTTCCCAATCTCCTTGGTCTTCCTCCTGAGTGAGATATCGACTTTGGCATTGATATAGAGCTAGGTACCAACAAATTTCTATTCCACTATGCCAAATGAATCAGTTGAGATGAAAGAGCTTAAGGTATAGCTATAGGAACTTCTGCGTAAAGGTTTCATCAGACCAAGTGTGTCCTCGTATTCATTCTGTGAAAACAGAATTATGATACTATGCATATGTGTATTGGCTACAACCAACTAAATACAGAGACCAGCAAGAATAGGTATTTGATGTTGCATATTGAAGATTTATTTAATCAGCTTCAGGGTCTAGTCATGTTCTCTAAGATAGACTTGAGGTTGGTGTCACGACCCAAGCCTAGGGCCTAGAAGTTACCGGCGAATAGGGAACCTGAAGAAACCTCAAACAAGGCTCATAACATATCATTACATATCCTTGGTTGCGGAAGCAATGGAATATGTCATTAAGAGATAAAACAATGAGAAAGGTCGTGACAAGAGAGCCACTACTCATAGGATAGTTATGTACCATGTCCAACAACACCTCTACTACATAGATAAGAGCGGGGGCCAAGACAAGTAACCAGGCTCACCCTCATAGTCAATACATGACCTAAAGAAAGATAGTATAAATATATAGCGAGAGATCATAAGCAACGTCTCCGAAATGGAGGACTTACCAACAAGCTTGTAGGACAATTGAACAAGCTACATGAAGGATGAGGATGATAAAGAGGTGCACCTATTCCTACATGGTGACATCATATAGTCATAGAGTATGCGTTAGTATGTTTGAATGTACTAAGTATGTAGGATGTATTGCAACATAAGATAGGTGTCGTGGTTAATATTCATAAAGGTAAACAATGGCTAGCATAATTACCATATGGCATGTATGATTAATGCTTAAGTAAAATATTCTTACATAGGACATAACATATGTGTATGAAGAGACCATTAAACTATTAGTGGATCGTCACCCCCTACCACCCTTGCTGATTCAATTACAAACCCCGTCAATAGGTTGTAGATTGTCGAACTCTACCACCCGTAGTGCCGAAGTACAACCCCCCGATAGGTTGATGGGTATAAACCCCCAACAAGGTTGGTTGATCGTCACACCGTACGACCCATGATGACAGAGTACAAACCCTTTGATAGGTTGATGGGTACAAACTCCCAACAAGGTTACCTGGCGTGCAACCCTCGGGTAGGGCATGGTCACATTCCAACACTATATAGAGTACCATAAACATGCATTCATTTCATCATTATATAGCCATTCAACTCATAGAACATGTATTGGACCTTCAATTTCTCAAGAAACCATAACTGGACAATTTATCAAACACTTAGATGGTGTGTAGTACTAGTGTAAATCAATGCAATTGAAGAGTGAAATCGTTCTATAAAATTCAATGTAAAACCTTCAATAGATACTTGTTAACACCTTCAAGCAATATATATCAAAACCCTTCATCAAATCTCATAATACCTTGGTTTCATAGCTCAAAATATGGAAAAACAATCACAATTTCAGAAACCTCAACATAGTATGCAGTGTTTTTCATAATAATAAAGACTCATTTGTAAATCAACTTTAAATCATGCAAATTAGAGTAAAGAGTAAGCTTGGGTTTCATGAGTGAAAGGAACCCACGAAAGAAACCCACACACCTTAGGTTCGTAGATGAACTTGATGAAGATTGGAGATGGATACTTGAAGCTTGAGAGGAAATCCTTAGATCCGGAGATGGTTTTATGACTAGAGTTTAGGAGTAAAATATTTGGCTAAGTGTCTGAATGAGTAATTGGGGAATGTTTATAATGATATGAGGGTGGAAAATGGCTAAGTATAGGTATTTTCACATTTGGAAACACTTAGGCCCAAGATTTAAAAGTCTTGGATTTAAGTCAAAATGGACCAAAAATAACAGTAGTGCACGCCATTGGCGCGTCGCTCTAGGGGAATGAAAATCTCACTGATACTGCATTTTTGAAAAATCGAAATTGCTAATCGTTTGCTTTTAAATTAGGGTTAGACCCATTTTCCCCTCAAAATGACCCCCTGAACAAGAATATGAAGTCGGAGTTTCAATATCACGCACGAATTTTTAGATACATGGATATTATGAGTTCGGGCACTTTCGAGGCACATTTTTTGGGAACTTTTTGGGGTCGTTACAATATCTCCCCCTTGGGAACATTCGTCCCCGAATGTCAAAGAGACATATATGAGAGACCAAAACATGACAATTTCAACCCACGTAGAAATGCAACAATGCACTTAAACATATCCAAATCTCATCATAAGTGTAAAATCATCATGAACTAGTCAATTTAAACATGATCATATGCAACGACATGAGGGTTGAACTTATGACTTGAGATCATATAAAGGACTTAGAGAAATACCTTAGGCTTGATTGGAGTGGAAAAGGTAAGGATATCTCTTTTGCATGTCGGCTTCGACCTCCCAAGTAGCACTTTCAACTTGTTAATTCCTCCAAAGGACCTTAACGGAAAAAAACTCATTGTTTCTCAACCTCTTCACTTACCTATCCAAGATCTGAACAAGAACCTCTTCATATGTCAAATTGTCTTCCACAACACTAACAACATCAAGAGGCACAATGGCATACGGATCAGCCACACATTTCCTCAACATGGACACATGAAACACCGGATGAACCAAATCCATTTCTCTAGGCAATTCCAACTCATAAGCTACCTTGCCAACCCTCCTCTTCACCCTATAAGGACCCACATATCTTGGACTCAACTTGTCCTTCTCAAGATCCCTTCTCCTCACGTCGACATAAGACTGTTGACAACTTTGGGTCGTCTTTAACCTTTCTCTAATAATACTAACCTTCTCAACGTCCTCCATAACAAGATATGGTCCTAACAAGGCCACCTCACCAACCTCAAACTACCCAACTGGTGATCTACAATGTCTACGATAGAGAGCTTCGAAAGGAGCCATAACGATGTTAAAATGATAGCTATTGTTGTAGGCCAACTCAATCAATGGAAGCTGATCATCCTAACTATATTTAAGTTCCAACAGACATGCTCTAAGAATTTCCTCAAGGGTTTGGATGGTCCTTTCGGCTTGGCCATCCGTTTGAGGGTGGAAGGCCATAACGAGATTAACTCTTGTATCAAGACCCCTTTGAAAGGACCTCCAAAGGTGTGAAGTGAATTGTGCCCCATGATATGATATGATGGAAAAAGGAACCCCATGCAACCTTACCAAGTCATGAATGTACAACCTTGTATAATCTTCTTCCCCATATGTGGTGTTAACCGGTAGAAAGTGAGCAGATTTTGTCATCCTATCAACCACCACCCAAATGGAATCAAAACCCTTTCAAGTCTTGGGCAACCCAACCACAAAATCCATATTAATCACCTCCCACTTCCAAGTAGGAATCTCAATGTATTGGGTTAGGTCACCCGACCTTTAATGTTCGGCTTTGACTTGTTGACAATTATGACAACCAGAAACGAATTTGGCAGTGTCTCTCTTCATGCCTCCCCACCAACAGGCATCCCTCAAATCTTTATATATTTTGGTGGCACCTAGGTGGATAGAATAAGAAGAGTTTTGGGAATCATCAAGGATTTTCTCCCTCAAACCATCAACACAAGGTACACACAACCTACATTGGTACCTAAGGTTACCATCTCCCCCTTGGGAGAAAACCTCCACCTTGCCCTCTTTACCAAGGCCTTCAATTCTAACAAGGAGGGATCAAGATCTTGCTTTTCTTTCACCTTATTAACCAAGGAAGACCTAGAACCATCAACAATAACAATACCCCAATTACCAACCTCTTCCAACCTAACTCCCAATCTAGCCAATAGATGCACTCACTAGCCGTCTCCTTATCAACACCATCAACATATGCTAGGCTACCCATTGATACCCTACTCATAGCACCCGTCACCATATTTGCCTTACCGAGATTATAATACACACTCATATCATAGTCCTTAAGAAGTTATAACTATCTCCTTTGCCTCAAGTTGAGATCCTTTTGAGTGACAAAATATTGGAGGCTCTTATGATTAGTGAATACATCAACATATACCCCATACAAGTAATGATGCCAAATCTTTAATGCAACATAACAGTAGCTAACTTAAGATCATGTGTAGTTTAGTTCTTTTCATGCACTTTGAGTTGTCTAGAAGCATAGGCTATGAACATAAAACTTTGCATCAACACACAACACAAACCAACCTGGGAAACATCACAACACACAAAAGATTCTTCAATCCTATCCTCTAGTGACAATATAGGAGCGGACACAAGCTTATCTTTCAATTTGTGGAAACGTTTGAGTCAATTTTTTCATAGGGGAAGCAATAGAAGAGAACCTATTCACAAACCTCCTATAGTAATCTGCTAAACCCAAGAAACTCCTAATGTTCGATGCGGTTAATGGTCTAGGCCAATTTCTAATCACATCAATCTTCTTAGGATCAACCTTAATACCATATCCCGACACCACATGTCCTACGAAGGCAACCTCCCTCAACAAACATTCATACTTTCCATATGTAGTATACAATTTCTCCTCCCTCAACCTTTGCAACACAACCCTCAAATGAGCCCTATGCTTCTCCCTCACCATGAGAATAGATCAAAATGTCATCAACGAAGACCACAACAAAGTAATTAAGGTAGGGTTTAAAACCCTATTCAGTAGGTCCATAAAGATGGTCGGTGCATTGGTCAACCCAAAAGACATAACCACAAATTAATAATGCCCATACAAAGTCCAGAAGGCCATCTTAGAAATGTCACACTCCCTCACCTTCACTTGATGATACTCACACCTAAGATCAATCTTAAAGAAGAGGTTAGCCCCTTGCAATTAGTCAAACAAATCATCAATTCTTGGAAATGGATATCTATTCTTAATGGTAACCCTATTGAGTTGCCGGTAGTCAATACACATCCTAAGTGACCCATCCGTCTTTTTCACAAACAACACCAGTGCACCCCAAGGTGGTTGGCTAAGCCTAATAAATCCCTTCTCCAACAAGTCCCTCAATTGTTCTTTCAACTCCTTCAACTCCGTCGGGGCCATACAGTAAGGCGGAATAGAAATGGTTTGAGTATCGGGGAGGAGATCTATGCCAAAGTCTGTCTCCCTTTTAGGAGGAACACCGGGAAGGTCATTTGGGAAGACATCAAGAAACTCATTTACAACCAGAATCGACTCTATGGGAACGACATTATATTTCATATACCTAACCCTCACAAGATGGTAAAGATGCCTCTTATTGATCAACTTACAGGCTTTAATGCAGGAGATGAATCTACCCTTGACCACCACATCTTGACTCTCCCACTCAAGGATGGGTTCATTTGGAAATTGGAACTTGACCCTACAGGTTTTATAATCAATAGAAGCATAGTATCCATGCAACCAATCCATCCCAAGAATAATATCAAAATCAACCATGTCTAACTCAATAAGACACAAGGCAATATTTTATGCAAGATGCAAATAGGATAACTTTTATAAACTTTTCTAGCAACAATATATGCACCAATAGGAGTAGACACCTCATATATCTCATGCAACAACTCGGGGTCAACATGGAACTTTTTGGCAACAAAGGGGATAACAAAAGAAAGAATGGCACCCGAATTAATCAATGCATACTCATCAATGTCAAAGATTTTCAACATACAAGTAACAACATCGGGGACTTCATCAACCCCTTTCATCCTATGCAACGCATAGAATCAGTTGTGCCTTTGGGCACCGTCTTGTCAGCGACCTCTCCTAAATGGGACCTCATTAGCACCTTGTGGATGAACCTCCTTGCCCTTGTTGCGATTTCGACGAAAATCTACCTTTTATGACCCACTTCCCCACAACTAAAGCGTGCATTTGTATCTCTTAAGCAATGGATCACCCTTATCATACTTAGGACACACCTCATTAGGAACCACAACACCAACACCCTGGGGTTCTTGGGAATTCATTGGCAAATCCCCTATTGGAAGCATGAGAGGACCTTTGGCCTTGGTGGATCAGGCCACTCTTCTGGATCTTACCCTCGGAACGGGCCCTCTTTTCCTGATGACCCCTCCTCTTCCTCAATTTCTCCCGTTGCATTTGCTCGGCATAGGTCATCAAACATGAAAATTGCATATCATAATCAATAAGGTGGACCGACAATCCTCACTAACCAAGTCAGACACACCCATCACAAATTTGTTCATCTTAGATGTTGAGTCGGCTACCAAATGTGGAGAATATTTTGGAAGTTTGTTGAGCTGGAGGGCATACTCCCTCATGCTTGTGGACCCTTGTCTCAAACTTATAAATTCCACTAACTTAGCTTCTCTGAGTTCAAAGGGGAAGAACCGATTAAGGAAGGCTACCTTGAACTATT
>JAPFFP010042697.1:0-13882 GCA_026153255.1 Solanum medicagineum
TCCAATTAAGGACTCCCGACTCCAACTTGAAATATACGCTCCAATTATACTTAAGCACCGCGAACTTACTTAATTTAGATTACGCCATGTTCACCATAACTGTTCCAATTGAACGATTTACCTCAATTGAATTAATTACGGGGTCTAACAAAAAGCTCTTAAATTAATTTATATTAATTCGCCTAGTAATCAAATTAATCGATAGAATTCGATTTGATTGCATTTAGTTGGTTGTGTTTGCAATATCAAATGACCTTTTTCTCAATCTAATTTCCCTACCCTTAAACTCTTGTTTTCCTTTCTTTTTCAGACCAATTGGTCCTTTTGGACCAAGATTGGCCCATTTGTCTTCACTAACCCAACCCAAATACCCCATGACCCGGCCCAAACCACTCTTGTTTTCCTTTATTTTTTAGACCAATTAGTCCTTTTGGACCAAGATTGACCCATTTGTCTTCACTAACCCAGCCCAAATACCCCTTGACCTAGCCCAACCTCTTTCCCTTTTAACACATACATATATATTCCCTCACCTGAACCCCACGCGCCCCCAATCCCTTTCCCTTCTCCTTCTTTCTCTTCTCACGCGTACATCCCCCTCTCCTGACCTTCTTCTTCTTCGACGACCCACCTCAACAAACCGAAGGAACGACTCAGTGAATCGAACCCAGCAAGATGACAAATCTCCCTCAACGTTCACCCCCTTCTCGTACATGCGTGGAACCATCTCTCCTCTCTTTCGTCCTTGCTCAAAATCGAGCCATCCACCTCCCCTCGTACCAAAGGTATGCAGGTTCCTTTTGGGTTTTTTTTGGATTCAAAAATAGGGGAGAATTTAGGGATGAAGTCAGAAATGAGCCCTAATTTCTATCCTATTTTCCAACCCTAGAAAATCCCCTATATATATCCTTTTTTCCCAAATCGTAGGGCAGCCACTGATCATCTCAAAAACCTAGCAAAAACTCAACTAATTCCCGAAGCCGTGGACAATCGAAAAACCAGAGAAACCTCAAATCGATTTCAAAAGGGATTTTCACTCTCGGAGCCTGGGCGTCTTTAAACAAAGCTCCATCCAGTGTGGAAGGTCGGCTCAAACTCAAAAGTCTCAGCCACTGCTCAATAAAGGTAATATCCCAATCTCATTGTTGGTTTCGCAATTTCATTCATATACTGTGTCAGAATGTGAATCTTGAAGCTATGTTTGCACTAATCTTATTTTAACTGAAATACTCTAATAACGCAAGACTACGCTATGGGTTGATGTTGTTGATCATGTTATGTTGTATTTGATATCAAAATGATGCACCTTACTACTTCATGATTTTGAAAATTAGTTCCTCAATGTGAGTCTTAGTTTTTTGCTGAAAATAGCTTCGAGTTGGGGGTATTCACCGTAAAGAATTCGTCTCTATTTCTGCCTTGTTTCCTCCTTTCTTTTGCAACATGCTCTGTCTTTGATCTAGACTTCATGATATGTGTTTATTCTAAGCTTGTATTATTGTTTCGATTGTTCCTGTTAGTTTTCGATAGCTGCTGCTTTCGATTTTGTTTACTATTTTATTGAATATGAAACTGGCAATATGTAGGTTCTAGATTCACTGTCTGGGTATTATTTGTCCGGTATTCAAATCATATTCATGTCACTATGTGAATATAATCTGTCTAGTGTGCTTTTGAGGTCATCTGCTTTGGTTTCTGTCGAACTTTGCCTGAAATCTGAGTTCTTTCGTTTAAAAACAACAACATACATGTCTCTCTTACGTTGAAATTGCTAAAAATGTTAAAGCATGCTTCTATTCTCTGTTTTCTTTCTTGCTAAGGTGTAGTTGTTGTTAAGTTAATGATGTTGTGTTGTGTTAGTAGCATCTCTTTTCGCGGTTTCGTTTCGATAATACAAGTTCATGATTTTTATTTATGACTCAAAGCATGTTTACTGTATCTTGTTGAGTCATGACAACTCCTTGTCATGTTTTTCTTCTTCAGTTTTTTTTTTTTAAAAAAAATTTGTCTAACTTCAGAAATGTCATTATAATGTGTGTTTTGACTTGAGAGCCTCTTGCCCGATTACGTTGATTAGGAGTCCAAATTACACTCTTGCCTGATTACATATCTTTTCTGATTCCAGAACCTATGGTTAAAGCTTCCTCTCTGATGATTGTTTTCTGTCAACCTTTAAAAGGGATGAAAATGGTTTAATTCTTAGTTAGTAGCTGGTCTGTTCTTGTTTGTTGTTCAAAATAAGATGTTGTTTGGTTTGGCAAGCCTAAAACTTTTGGTTGACGTCAACATTTTGGCTTCACTGCTAGCAGTCTATTCTGTTGATTAATCTAAATGGTGGTCGTAGTGGTAGTTGTGACTCTCTCATCCGTGTCTTTTATATGTGAACCAGGGTATACTTCACCTGGTAACATAATAGTTGGTTTGTTGTACTCCATCATAGCAAGATGTTACTTGGTTTAGCAAAATCAGTGTATTCTGTTATGAGTTTATCCTTAGAGTTTTGCTTCACATCTTTATTTGGTTTTAACTCTTTTGGATTAAGGGTTCATTTGGAATATGGTTATTTACCACTATAATTCTCATTTAATTTGCCATATTTTAGTGTCTTAGACTCTTCTTTAAAGTAACTTGTTGAACATGAGAAGGATTGGGAATTTATTCAAGTATATGATTGAATTTGGCTCTTGTTTTAATTCTTTTGCATAAGTTCTCATGTAAACCATGCCTTTAATCCATGGTCATGTTTTCTTTATGGATAGCTTGTCCTATGTTCAGTTCTGCTTGTAGGGCTACCATGTCAGTTTATACATGTCTATACCACTGCATCATTATAAACATGAATATTACTACCTTTCTTTCTTTCAAAATACTAACTACGACACACCTTCATATCTCTCTGTTGATATACTTTTCTTATTAAGTGTTTTAGAATTGTTATTTCTATAATTTACTTGTTTTATTGCATATGAATCGTTTAGGAGTCCTAAATGGGCTCCTCCCTTATCGTTTGCACCTCGTTGGGCCATAGAGACCCAACGACCTTCTTTAAGGTAGCCCAACTCGTAGGATAAGTAACTGAGTAGGTCTTCGGAAGCAAAGATTAGTGTATGCACATTGATATACACTAATATGCATAAAATATACACTAAGTTTATGTCACAGGATATGGGCCACAGGCCCATTTAGCATGAGCAGCAGCAGGGGTGGCCCAAGAGGCCTTGTGGGCCAAATTTTCAGGAAGATAGTTTGCTGAAATATTTTATATACACTAACATACAACACTAAAAGAAGCCAAGAGGCCCAATCTTCAGCAGTCACCCTTAGGGAGAATATGGGCTAGGCGGGCCCAAGTTTTTTTTAGCACTAGGACAGGTAGTTGAAAATTGGGTCTGCTGAGCCCAATTGCTATTTAATTGCTTTCTTTAATTCATTCTTTTGTTTATGATATTTGTTATTATTTAATACTAACTCTAACATTTATTTGTATTATTATTTTTTTAATCTAATTAATTCTCCCGACATGTTTGCCATTTATGTTAATTTCTTCTTTTGATCTGTCTTTGATGTTAGACTTGATTTGCTATGAAATTAGATTTTATTGATACCTCTTAAGAATGGGTCAAGTATTTCATCAATTTCTTTTCAAAAGTAGCCCATTTTCAAATTAAGTCATTTTTAGGCTTAGTCAAAATTTTTGAACTTAGTCAACTTTGTGGACTTAGCCAATTTTACAAAGATAGTCATTTTCTCAAATATAGTCAATTCTTTTAAACCTAATCAATTCTTTCAAATTCAGTCAAGATTTTTCAAATTTAGTCAATTCTTTCAAAATTAGTCAATCTTTTCAAACTTAGTCACTTTCTTTAAGAGTTAGCAATTCTTTCAAATTTAGCCAACTTTTTCAAAATTAGTCAATTTTTTAAACTAGTGAATTTTTTCAAAGTCGATCAAATCTTTTGAAAGTTAGTCAATTTCTTAGTCATCGGTCGACCGCACGTTAGCGGCCATTTTGAGTGATTAAGTTCTTCTTAAAGTGAAAATTGAACCCGAACCCTTTTTTTGGTATATTTTTTGAAGATTTTTCTGTTAGGTCTTTTAAAATATTTATTTGTTTCCTAATTATCCTTAAAATTAGGTGGCAACTCTCTCTCAAACTTTTGGAAATTTGATTTGTACTTAAATTAATTAAGTATTAGATCGAATTTTCGAAAAGAAACAAAAGTCACATTTTTTTCTAATTAACAGAAATAGTGACTACGCTAGGGACTCGATTAGATTCTAACAATTAGGTCAGGATTTGTTTGACAAACTATTTATTCAGATTGTAATTAATAATTGCCTTTTATTCCTTATTCGTTTTATTTATTTAAATTTGTTTAAATTTTGATATTAACTGTCATTTGCATATTATAGCACTTCCTATTATATATTTGTTTTTGGAGAATGGTTTTGCGAACCTGTAGTCGGATTTCCAAATACTTAACCCTTTTTCGGAATAAGTGCCGATTTATTGGTTCGTAATGCGTCCAATGGTTGTCATGATTTCCATCCCAGGTTGTCCGCCTGGGTTCCCGGTCCATTCGAAGCCCACTTTTAGACACCTAGTACAGAGCGAAACCAAAACCCTTATAGGATCATTTTCCTAGGCCGACCCAATACCCAAGGGGGTATTGGGCCAATTAGTAGCCACCCAGAGTCTATTTGGCCCACGGCCAATAAGACGATCATACTTATGTATTTTAATTGAAGGATGTGTAGTAATTTAAACAACTCATTATCACCTGGGCGGGGGGGGAGGGGGAACTTAACCTTTTTTTTTTGTTGGATGGGCTCAGGTGTATGAACCGGACTCAACCTCATCCTTTTCTCAAAGTATGGTGGGCAAGAATGAAAGAGAGGTTCAAAAGCACATAGGCTGTCTCCCCTCTCTAATGGAAATGGAGGCTTGGCCAGACTTAATTGGTGCAATGATTAAGTTTTGGGAGAGCGATTTTATGGTATTCCGTTTTGGAGACGTTGAATTAACTCCTACTCTAGAGGAAGTGTTGGCGAGTTACGAAAGTGTACGCATGTGCAACAAGAGAAAGTCTAAGCCAGATGACGACATTCTAATTTCCTAAGTGTGGGGTCCAAAGGAGATTAAGGAAGCACTCTCGTCAGTCGATATCGAATGGATAAGTCGGCTCAAAGGACCAAACATCTCGCTCCGAAAGTTGTATTACCGATTTGGACGCGCTAATGGCTACGAAAAGTTTAAAGAGGAATTTATTTCCGAGCAAGCTTGGGAAGAGAAGCGGCCTTTTGTTTTCGTGGTATGCTTGTTGGGGACCATGGTTTTTCCCCAAAATCTGGGGCACACCATTCATCCGAGCATGATAATGGTTACTCATTCCATCTTCAATGGGGTTAAATATGGAACATCGACCAAGTATTACACCTTAGCACCTATGATCCTCGCTGATATTTGCAGGGCTTTGGATAAATGTCAGAGTGGGAGACGATTCTTTCGAGGTTGCAACGTAATACTTCAGTGGCGGATGATGAAGCACTTACTCAAAGCCCACGACCCCACACTGAACCGGATCCAAAATGTCAAAAATCAATTCGCTTCTCACAGTTGGTGGTTACACCTCAAAGCAGGGAATGGACAACTATTTTGGATGCCAATATTGAGTGGATTGCTAGAAGAAGATGTACAGTGGTCCATTGATGACGTTGCTATGAGTGACACTGTAATTCAGAGTAAGGAACTTCCTTTCTTGGTATTATCGGACTTAGGGGCACCCGACCATATGCTCTCGGTCAAGTTCTCAGGCAGTTAGGTTGTAAGCAAGTCATTCCTCAGACAGGGGATATGAAGATATTCGCGACATACCACAAAGACGGTCAGGTATCCTTCGCTAGGATGGTGATTCGGGAATAGAAAACTCGCTAGAAGATAAGGTTCCCAACAGGTTTAATGCCGAGTGTAGTGGTAAGTATAAGGAGTGGTTGAAGAAGAATCTTGCTGGAACAATCAAACCTGGCCTGAATGTACCCTCTTATATCAAGGATGTTGAAGCCGAAAGACAAGTCTTACTTCATCTACTCCAAGAGAAGTATCAGGAAAATCATTTGGCCCATCAGCATCGACACTTGGAGGATGTAAGGTTATAGAGCAGCTTAGGCAGGAGCTCAGTAGAGTGAGACAATGCATAATTGGGTTAGATGATCGCATGGAGCAACAAATTCAGACTATGGGGGAAGCCAGTCACGAAGAGGGGGCTCAGTTGGCAAGGGACTATTTGTGGGAAGACAAGTACTTTATGTGGCAGGAGGTTGAGACAGCTAAAAGGGCAAGGGTCAGCGAGAGAGCCGAAGCATTCTAAAGTCTTTTGTTGTCCCTTGCGTAGGATTGCTTTTATTTTTTGTACTTTCTTCTTTTTAAAGTTTAGGGATGTATCTTTATGTTTTGTAAGCACTTTTTTTTTCAATATATCTTGTAAGGATCTCATTTTGCAAAAGAAAGTACGTTGGGGATAATAAATTGCCTTTAAATTAACACACATCCTTCAAATTCGATAGGCCTACCCCTAGCATAAAAGGGTCACCTGCATTTAGGATACGCAATAACTATTTCTATGCTATTTGTTATAGCTGTTTGTATGATTATGTTGCTGTATTTAGGTAAAATACTGGCCCATTCCTTTTCGAAATTTTTCTAGAGCTACCTAGGCATAAATCCCAGTCACTATCAAATATGCGACCAAATGATTCTTCGAGTCCCAAGTTTCTCAATAAAGTCCAAATTCCTTAACTCGCTTTCAAACTTTCATTCTTCCATCTAAGAGAAAGTTAGATTTGCAGTTAGAATGGAGAAAAGCCAAAACGTTAAAAATGTTGAAGGCATATTGACAAAGATGTTAGGCAAGGTCACCCAAGAGGTCCCGGAAGATGGGAAGGTGAATCAGGCTACCAAAACGATGCTTGCTACAATAACTAAGGCCGATGAAGAAATGAGAGATGCCAAGGACAAAAGGCCAAGCCTGAGTAAGGCAAGTCAAATACTCGAAGAATATTCATTTACTCTTTAGGGATATCTTGGGAACATAATATCTTGAAACATGAAAGTGGAGGCGGAGCTTGAGGCCACCCTGGAGGAGATAGCCAGGCTGAAGCAAAAGAATCCCCATTGTACCCTCCCAGGACCAAGCAAAGAGGCCAAGGAAGTTGAGGTTGACATCCCTCCAAAAGAATGATTCAAATCAAGCATGAAGAAGAAAATCAACAAATCAGCAGAAGAAGTCTCAGTAGAGACATTTTATGTTTCTTAGCAATCTTTCTATTATGTATTTTCATTTCTCATGTAATGAAGTCTATTTTGGAATCACACTATCCCTTGAATTCTCGAACTACATAGGGCCTGATTTATCATTTTGTGAGATACGTAGACAGCCATTTAGGACCGGCCCTATCTTTCCAAAAGCTTATTTTTCCCTGTCGACATTATCAACAATACAAGAAGACCTGACTTGGCGCAGATCAATCTTCCTGATCCACTATTTCTAAAATCATATAGGCAAAGTCCTGCCTATTTATCATATCTCGCGTATTCGTGGGCTAGTTTACTCTCGAGTAAAGCAACAATTGTGTGCTTATTGATATATGTGTGTTATCTTACATTACTTACTAATCTACAGAAACTAACATGCTTGCTTTTGAGTAATTTTTTCTTACAGGTAATTTAGAATTGATTTGTGTTGATAAAGTTGGTCGGTCATCCTTATTTCACTAGATCCAAAGCCCATAAAGATCCCTCCCCTGACCAAAACCAGTGGAAAAGAAAAATGACAGACAACAATAATGATGCAAGCCTGATCGAGATCATTATGACAGATCCCATTATCGCACAACAGAACAAATTGATTGCACAACTGATGCAACAGATTGTTGACATGAAGATAGAAATGAAGAAGACTCAAGAGTTAGCAAATTTGGCCATTACTGCTAATCTTCCCGGTCTAGACGGTGGGAGGCCTCTATTTCATTTTCCTCCTCCTAATCTATCTCATCAACCTATCCCTATCTCAACAAATCCAGCAATTACACCCGTTCAACCTTTTAATGTCGTCGACTTAACTACCCCGAACGCAGGACCTTCTAATCTTTTTTCCCAAGCACCACTCGCTCTCCTAAACCCAAATATTGCCCAAGCCTGCAGCTCCTCTTAAATTGCCCACGCTACCCACCCCTAGATAATTCCTCCTTAAAGACAAGCCCCGAACCAATACAACCCACCTGCCGCTCAAATTTTGCCTCCTAAAATCCCCTTCCATACACCAGTCCTTACAAATTCCTTACACCCCTTACTACGATGTTGACCAATATGAGGAGAAGGAGAAAGAATGGAAGGCCAAAGAGGAGATGGCTAAGTTGGATATAAGGGAATAAATTGCAAAAGCTATGAAGCAATTTCGCTATGCACCTGATGTTGCGAGGTTGGATTATGAGAATTTATGCATTCACCCGGATCTGAACCTTCCAAAAGGGTTCAAAATACCAAAGTTCGACACTTTTGACGGGAGTGGAAATCCTTTGGCCCATTTGAGAGCATATTGTGATCAGCTAGTGGGTGTCGGGAAAAATGAAGTATTGCTGATGTGGCTTTTCAGCCGAAGTCTAAGAGGGGAGGCCTTAGAATGGTTTACCTCTCAGGAAACAAACCAATGGGCCTGTTGGAGTGCCATGGCCAAAGATTTTGTTGAAAGTTTTTCTTATAATGTTGAAAGCGTGCCAGACCATTATTCATTGGAGAAGATTAGACAGAAGTCAACCGAGAGTTATCGGGAATACGCCTATAGTTGGAGGGAGAATGCCACCAGAGTGTATTCTCCCATGTCTAAAAAAGAGATTATCGAAGTGTTTGTGCGCTCCCAGGAGCCGAAGTTTTATGAAAGAATGATGCTTCTCATTGGAGCAAAATTCGCGGATATAGTTAAGATTGGTGAGAATATCGAAAATGGGCTTAAAACGGGCAAGATCACCCATATACCAAATTCAGCCGGAACGTCCGGGATGTTGAGGAAAAAGAAAGAAGATGTGTCATCTGTCTCTGGCGTACAAGACAAAAGGAGAACCCCCAGTAGCTACCCCAAAAAGTCCACACCTCCTCAAATCCATTTTCAACCTACCCTAAGTTCATTCCCCATCTTTCATGCTCAATCAGGATATCACCCTTCACCCGCGAACTACCAAACCCCTCTTCCCCATTATCACCCCCCATAATATCTAAACATCATCCTAAAATACCAATCTCCACTGCCAAGTTGCTCCTATATCCAACCAACTTATCAGAATCTCTCTACCAGTTACCCAACCCAAAATCCCCAAACCCCACCGTCAAATTACCAAACACCGTCATAGCCAAGATTCCAGACCCCTAAACCCTCCCCTCCCCTCCCCCCCTGTCGAAACCATCCCAATTATCATCGAGTGCCTCCACCCCCACAAAGTAACTATAACCCTCCTCACCTAAACGCAGATAAAAAGCTGCCCCCCCCAAGATGTTTACTCCACTCACCAAAGCCTGACAAAGCTATTTGAAAGATTGTCAGCTGCAGGATTGATCCAGCCTGCCCCTCCAAGAGCCATGGAGGCTAATTCCCGTTTCTTCATGGGTGATCAGATTTGTGCTTACCACTCTAATAGTGTTGGACATGACACTGAAGATTGCATAAATTTGAAGCATAAAATCCAGGACTTAATTGATCGTGACATGGTTATTCTTCGGACTGTCGCTCCCAATGTCAACAAGAATCCTTTACCTGATCATGGGGAGAACATTACCGATATAATAGAGAGAGAAGAAGATTGGTGTACAACTAAGAAGATAGTGCTAGATGGCACTGTAAGTTTAGAGAAAAGTGTGGCATCTCTAAGTATCACCGAGAAGCCAAAGATAGATATTGTAATACCTTGTGAAGTTATTGCCACGGCACCAAAAGAAATTCCCAACAAGAAGGTTGAGATCGAGATTATCGATATAGGAAAACCAACTCAAGGAGCAGGTAGAAAAGCTCAAAGGCCGATAAGTGAAGCTGAGGTAGAAGAGTTTTGGAGAAGAATGCAGCCTCAGGAGTACACGATCGTGAAACACTTGGAGAAGATACCTGCCCAGATTTCTGTATGGGCACTAGTGATGAATTCACAACGTCATAGACAGGTACTAATGAGAGCATTGGAGGACACTTATGTGCCTGTAGGGACAGACAGCGATAATCTGGCAACCATGATAAATTGGGTTACCCAGGGTCATCGCATCAGTTTTGGCAGTGAAGAGCTACCGTTCGAGGGAGCAATGCATAATAAGGTGCTTCATGTTACAATCAAGTGTCGAGATATGATCCCAAATCGTGTTTTGATCGACGATGGATCTGGACAGAATATTTACCCTCTATCCACGCTTAAGCAGTTGAACTACGATGTGGGAAAAATCTAGCAAAGCCGAGTTAATGTGAGAGCATTCAATGGTGATCGAAGAGATACATTAAGGGAAGTGAATCTAACAATTTGTGTGGGACCCGCTAAGTCCCTTCCCGAATTTCAAGTGATGGACATAGCTACCAGCTATAACATGTTGTTAGAAAGACCTTGGATCCATATGGAGGGAGCTGTGCCTTCTACCCTTCACCAAATCATGAAGTTCATTTGGGATGAACATGAAGTGGTTATTTATGGTGAGGGAAGCCATTCAAATGTCTACGTGCCCATCACCGATAATGTCACTAGAGGATCAAATTTCTACACAGTTGAAATAGTAAATGCTACCGAAGATGACTGGATGTTGGGACCTCATATGCCTGTTGTTTATAATATGATAGCCACAGTGATGTTGAGGAATGGGTTTGAACCTAGTTTTGGTCTAGGGAAGCACTTGCAAGGTATTACCGACCCCTATTCGATTACCAACAAAACAGTCAAGATTCGGCCTAGGATACACTGTCTTGGGGGAAGATAAGTAGGAGATGCAGAATCAGAAGGATGATCGAACCTTGGTCTGGCCAATACCGCATCTGTATTAGTCATTTCTAGTACGAGAATGCATAGGTGACGATGATCTTTGGGGAGGGATCTGAGACCTGTTTGAAGAAATTGATGCAATTGATGATGACGAAATAGTCCAAACATCAAGTGTTTGAGGTGCAGAATCGGATGACCATGAGTTGAGAGAGACGTCCACCTCACTGTTGATTGCCTACTTGTCTTAGTAGACCAAGAATTGCTAAATTACTTGTTTTAAAAATAGGTGGCAGTCCGGCGGAGGCCCGTGGCCCATCTTTTACCTTGCTATTTCACTCTTGTTTAATTTTGTTTTAATTTCTCCCGTAACATCTCAAAGGCAGATTGACCCTTGGTCATGCCAAAGTTTGCACTTTCTTTTAAATGAAAGCCTCCATTTATTTCAAATCGCACTTAATATCCATATTATCATTTCAATTACTTATTATCTAACTATGTTTGTTTATGATTTCAGTTTAAATAATTTTAAACCCACCAATGTCATGTCATGTCAAAAGCTGAATGAACAGAATGAAGCAGATGACAGTGAGTTTGAGGAATACGATGAAAGAACCATAGTACCCAAACATCTTGCCCAGGAATTCAGACAATTTGAGAATTGGGATTAGCCTAATCTAGACGAGAGTGAGACAGTGAATCTGGGAGATAAAGAGTGTGTCAAGGAAACCAGAATCAATGTCCATTTGAAGGATGCTCAGAAGGGAGAACTCACTAGTTTGCTCAGAGAATACATGGACGTGTTTTCTTGGTCCTATGGGGATATGTCAGGTCTGAGTACTGATATTGTCTCTCACAAATTGCCAATCAACCCAGAATTCAGTCCAGTAGAACAGAAGACTCGGAAGTTCAAGCCAGATTTAAGTCTGAAAATCAAGGAAGAAGTTACCAAACAGATACAATCCAAGGTGGTAGAGGTAATGCAGTACCCCACTTGGTTAGCCAAATATTGTTCCAGTGCCCAAGAAGGATGGAAAGATCAGGATCTGTGTTGATTACAGAAATCTCAATAAAGCCAGCCCCAAGGATGATTTTCCATTGCCAAACATCCACATTCTCATTGACAATTGTGCCAAACATGAGATGCAATCATTTGTGGATTGCTTTGCAGGATATCATCAAATCTTAATAGATGAAGAGGATGCAGAAAAGACAGCTTTTATCACACCCTAGGGTGTGTATCATTATCGGGTGATGCCATTTAGCCTCAAAAATGTGGGAGCTACTTATATGAGAGCAATGACAACTCTTTTCCATGACATGATTCACAAAGAGATTGAGGTGTACGTGGATGATGTCATCATCAAATCCCGCGAGAGTTTGGATCATCTGACTCATTTGAAGAAATTCTTTGACCACTTATGCTGGTACAGCTTGAAGTTGAATCCTGTCAAATGTGCTTTTGGGGTGCCCGCCGGTAAGCTATTGGGATTTATAGTCAGTCGAAGAGGTATTGAACTCGACCCTTCTAATATTTAAAGCAATTCAGGATTTTCCTTGTCCAAAGACGAACAAAGAAGTCATGAGTTTCTTGGGGAGATTAAATTATATCAGTCGGTTCATAGCCCAATCTATGTTGATTTGTGAACCTATCTTCAGGATGTTGAAAAATGATGCATTGACAAACTGGAATAAGGAATGCCAAACTGTTTTCGATACTATCAAAAGCTATTTGACTAATCCACCTATGATGGTACCTCTGCGAGAAGGAAGTCCACTATTATTGTATCTGTCAATTTCTGATAATGCTTTCGGGAATGTGCTGGGCCAGCATGATGAAACCGGGAAGAAGGCACGGGCGATTTACTATTTGAGTAAGAGTTCACTCTGTATGAAGCTCGATATACTTGTTTGGAGAAGACTTGTTGTGCTTTGACTTAGGTTTCTCAAAAGTTGAGACACTATTTGTCTTCCTACACTAGATAACTCATTTCGAAGATGGATCCATTAAGATATATCTTTCAGAAAGTAATGCCGACAGGAAGACTAGCCAAGTGGCAAATGTTGTTGAGCGAGTTCGACATCGTGCATGTAACTCAGAAAGCAATCAAAGGACAGGCCTTAGCTGATCATCTTGCAGAAAATCTTGTTGACAATGATTATGAACCACTCAAAACCTACTTTCCCGATGAAGAGATATCATTTGCAAGAGAAGACATCTTCGAGGCATACCCGGGTTGGCGAATGTTCTTTGACAGAGCCTTCAATTGCCAAAGTAGTGGCATTGGAGCAGTCTTAGTATCAGAATTTGGACAACATCACCCGATGACCGCAAAACTTCAATTTCGTTGTACTAACAATATGGCTAAGTACGAAGCTTGCATTTTGGGCGTTGGGATGGCCATAGACATGAATGTCCAAGAGTTGTTGGTCATTGGAGACTCAGATGTGCTGATTCATCAGGTTCAGGGAGAATGGGTTGTGAAGAAACCGAAGATCATACCATATTTGCACTTGCTATAGGGGTTGTGTAAAAGATTTCGAAAGATCGAGTTCAAGTACATGCCAAGGATACAGAATGCGTTCGTCGATGCCCTTGTCACCATTTCCTCAATGATTCAACATTCGTACATGACGTATATTAATCCTTTAGAGATAGACTTGAGGGAGCAACCCGCCCATTGTTTGCATATCAAGACAGAACCAGAAGGAAAGCCTTGGTATTTCGACATAAATAAGTATTCAGAGACCGAAACTTATCCTGAATGTTAGACCCCGTAAATATTTTAATTGAGGTAAATTGTCACTTAGAAAATTTTGCAAATATTGTGTATTTTATCTTAAGTTAATTGTGGTGCATAAGTATAGGAGTTAAGGGGTTTGAGAA
>JAPFFP010042698.1:0-13881 GCA_026153255.1 Solanum medicagineum
TATATATTCCTTTTATAATCATAAAGTCATTCAACTGATAAGACATTCATTGGACCTTTAATTCCTCAAGAAATCATGACCGGATATTATATCAAACACTTGGCAGGTGTGTAGTGCTAGTATAAATTGATGAAATTTAGGGATGAAATCATGAAAAAAAATTCAATGTAAAACCATGCATCAATATTGGTAACAGCCTCAAGCAATATACATCAAAACCATTTATCAAATCCCACAATCGATCTTAGATTCATAGCTCAATACATGCTAAAATAGTCACAATTTCATGAAACCACAACATAGTTCATATTCAATTTCATAATAAGTATGACCCATAAGTAAATCAACTTAGAAACATGCAATTTATGTAGAAAAGGAAGCTTGGGCACCATGGGTGAAAGGACCCAATAGTTGAAACCCACAAACCTTGACTTTGGAGAATTCCTTGAATAAGATTTGAATGGAGGCTTGAAGCATGGATGAATTCCTTAAGATCCAGAAGAGATTTGGACACTTAAATTTTGAGAGAAATATTAGTATAAGGGTTTGAAAGAGTATTAGGGAAAGTCTTGGATGATATGAAGGTGAAATATGGCTAAGTATAGGTATTTTCACGCATGGGAAGGCTTAGGATTGAGACCTAAAAATCTTGTACTGGGCAACAATACTACACAAAAAAATATATTGAGGCGTGCCCTTGGCGCGTCGCGCCAGGGGCACTGAAACTTCACTAGAATTCGATTTTTGGGAAATTGAAATTGTGATTCGTTTACTCTAAAATTGAGATTAGACCCATTACCCAGTTAAGTTTTCCCCCTGGTCAAGAATATGAAGTCAAATTTTCGATATCATGCACGAATTTTGAGATATATGGAAGTTACGATTTCGTGCAATTCCGAGGCACATTTTCGGGCACTTTTTGGGGTCGTTTCATTTTTTATGTTCATATTTGGACTATTGGTAATTCAAACAACTATTCACATGCTTCAAAATATCATCCTTCATACCTTTCCACAAGTACAAACCACGCAAGTCTTGATACATCTTCGAAGCACCTGGATGGATGGAGTAATACGAGCTATAAGCCTCTTCAAGTATTAGCACGCAGCATGGGTATACTCAATCTATCATGTCAATGCAAAATGCACTTACCATCAATTGAGAATGACTTCACACCTCTGCTCTACACTCAATCTCGTAATCTAGCAAGTTGGGGAACGTCATATTGACAAGCCTTAGCTTCTCCAACTAAGGATGATTACACCACCGTACCTGCAAGAAACTTGTTAGGAAATGTATGATAAATTTGAACTCCCTAATTGGATAAATATTGAACATCCCTAGCCCTAGGTCACTTTTCAACCACAATCTAAGCCAAGCTGCCCATATATTTTCTACTCAAAGCATCTGCCACCAGATTCACCTTTTCAGGATGATATTAGATAGAAAGATCATAACCTTTAAGTAGCTCCAACCATCGTTGTTGCCTCATATTTAGATCCCCTCTTGAATATATATTGCATACACTTGTGATTAGTATAGACTTCACACGGCTCACCATAAAGGTAGTTACGCCATATCTTGAGAGATAATATAACGACGCGCAACTCTAAGTCATGTGTTGGATAATTCTTCTCATGAGTCATTAGTTGTCGAGAATAATATGCCACCACTTTACTATTCGACATTAAGTCACCACCCAATCTGACTCTAGGCGCATCACAATAAATGGTTAAACCACCCTCCGCGGTAGGTAAGGCCGAAATAGGAGTTGTAGTCAATGCAGTCTTTAATTTCTTGAAACTCTCTTCACATTCATCTGACCACTGAAAAGTCACACCTTTTGGAGATAAACGTGTTAATGGAGCAGCTATCTTTGAGATGCCCTCAACAAACCATCCCTAATATCCAGCTAGCCCCAAGAAACTATGTATCTATGTAGGAGTATTAGGTTGTGGCCAATCCCGAACAACTTTCACCTTTCTGGGATAAACTTGAATCCCATCTCGTGACACCACATGTCCTCTACCAAAACTCACATGTTGAGAAATTAGCATAAAGCTTTTGTTCTCTAAGTGTCTGCAATACAATCCTAAAATGATGTTCATGCTCAGCCTCATCTCAAGAGTAGATCAAAATATCATCAATGAATACAATCACAAACTAGTCTAAGTATGGCTTGAATACCCTGTTCATGAGGTCCATAAATGCTACAGGTGTAGTACTCAATCCAAAAGACATCACCAAAAATTTAAAGTGCCCATACCTATTTCAAAAGGCTTTCTTCCAGATATCTTCGGTCTTTATTCTAAGATGATGAAAACTTGATCTTAAGTTAATTTTGGAAAAGTGAGTAGTACCCTACAACTTATCGAATAAGTCATTAATATGAGGTAACAAATATTTATTCTTGATTGTTGCCTTATTTGACTGCCTGTAATCAATGCACATTCTCATTGTGACATCTTTTTATTTCACAAATAACACTGGGGCACCCCAAAGTGAAGCGCTAGGCCTGATGAACCCCTTATCAAGTAGACCTTGGAGTTGGACCTTCAATTATCTCAACTCTGCTGGAGCTATACGATATGGAGGTATAGAGATAGGTTAACTGCCTGACACTAAATCAAAGAGAACTCAATTTCTCTCATCGGAGGTGGCGCGGGTATGTCTTCTAGAAACACATAAATAAATTCTCACACAACTGGAATGCTATCGATGGTAACATCCTCCTATTGAGTATCATGGAAAGTAGTAATAAAACCAAATCACCCATGATTAATCATTCGGCGTGCCTTTACATATGATATTATTTTTCCCTATATCAGAGGAAACCTACCTTTCCATACAAAAGATGGTTCTCCAAGGAAATTAAACAGCAGTAGCTTAGCATAACAATGAACCAAAGCATAATATGATGCTAACCAATGCATGCCCATGATTACATCAAAATCAGATAGCGACAACTCTAATAAAGCAACTATTGTGTCCTTGCCCGGCACAAATATAACACAATCTCTATACACTATATCCATTGATAAAGTATCTCTAACTAGATTCATAACCATATATGGAACATAAAGAGTCTTAACGCGTCCTTCTAAAAATATGGCAAAAAGCAGGGATACATACAAATACGTACAACCAGGATCAATAAGAGCATATGACTCATGAGAATTGGCAGTAATAATACCTATGGCTACAACATTAGATCCCTTGATATCCTTTCTAGCCATAGCAAATAATCTCGGTGGTCCACCTACTCCCTGAGCATCCTGTGCACCCTGTCGACCCTGTCCACGAACATCCTGTGGAGCTGCCCTAGCTGGTTGAATCTGAGCCTGAGTATTTGCCACATTTCTCTACACCTATGTAGTAGCTTGACTAGTACCAAATTCTCCCTTTGCACAAAATTTAACAATATGACCTCTTTCACCACTAGTAAAACAAAGACCACCAATACCAAATCAATGACCACTGTGATTTCTATGATAATTAAAACACCTTGGATGTTGTTCGGACCGGAAAGAATTATCACCCTTCTTCTGCATCTGTTGTTGGCCCTGTCTAGCTGGATATCCACTCTTAGAAGATTGCACCACTAACTCTCACTAAGTAGGCCTAGACTTCCATGATGAAATCCACTTTTTCCTCTAGATGAAGCACCACTAAATCAACTTGTATTACGTTCCTTCTTTCTTTCTTCCTCGCTCAGTTTTCTCCATCTCCCAATAGGAGTCACAACAAAGAGCAGTGTCAACCACATCTGAATATGTACACATCTCGTATCATAGGACAATAGTAACAGTGCTCTAGTCCATCCATAAATCTTCTCACTTTCTTCTTGGTATCTGCAATCAAAAATAGGACACATCTGGACAATTTCGTTAACTTGGCCTTATACTCTATAATTATCATATTGCCCTGATAAAGATCATGGAATTGACGTCTCATATCATCTTGTTTGCTCAGTGGAATAATCCTATCCTTAAACATTGCTGATAACTGTGACCAGGTGGTAGGTGGTGGCCCTACTTCTCTAGCTCTCTGAATAGAAGTCTACCATGCCTTTAGAGATCTTGAGAACATTAATGTGGTAATTTTTACACCATGAGTCTCCTTCTACCCCAATCTAGTAAGTATCTTTTCACAATGATCAAGGAACTTCTAAGGCACAATAGAAGTTGGTGTCACATCAAACTTTGGTGGCTTAAGGTCCACGAAATTCTTAAGATCTTTGTGTTTCCCTGTAGTTGCAATTGGATGACCAACTTGTTGAGGGGCCAAATGTGGTGTCTGAGTCGCATCAACTTTAAATTTATCCCGCTCTTACATTTAGGTAGTAGTCTGAGGAGCTGGGTTCCACCTTAATTAGGCACCAATGCCTCTAACACATTGAACAATCTTATCATAACATCTATAAGTAAGGAGACGGTAGGTGTTGCAGCTGGTACTATTTGTGGAGCATCCTGAACAACCTGTTCTTGCACTTACTCTAGGCAACATCTCGGGTCTGTCCCTCATTCCTAACTCCTGATTAAGGAGCAACAAATGCTCTAGTCCGAGCCCTAGTAGAATGAGACCTACCCTAATTGCCACCAGAGGTAATATCATATCCCCCACACATCCAACAGCCGCATTAGAACAAAACAGCAGAGAAAGAGCCACGACTCTTTGCCATCTGCGAAAAATATTTAAAAGCTAAACTTGATTCCTCTCAAGGATGAATAATGATAAAAAGGAGGATACATCATAAATATTTAGTACCCTTAAGTTGATAAGTATGGACGCCTACATACCCATGAACAAGACTCTACCGAACACTGCTCCATGACTCGGGACATAAAGCCTAGGCTATGATACCAATTTGTCACATCCCAAAATACCTAGATGTGATTGGCACAAGGCCACAACATTTATCGGGAGAACTAAATTTCCACACATACCCAAATTATCGAAGCACTAAGAATATAATATGTGCAACTTCAAAACTCATCAATACTCATAACAATATATTAACTATCAAACCAAAATCTCATATTAATTTATTAAAGGAAAAGAGTCACTTTACAAAAATAGGTCTAGCCCAAATCCCACAATAAGATCATTGAGCATCTAATAGAGTAATACAAGTTTAACTATCGGGCATACAGACCCTAAAAAGAAGAAAAACACAACCTATAATAGATAGAGCTGAAATAGTAGCCTCCACGAACAATGCGATTGCTCACCTCAACAGTAGAGTCCATGAAAACGAACTCGTCAGCCACAAGTCTCACCCTCTACAACAGTATCTGCATTGACATGGAAGTAAGGAGTGAGCTATATATAAATACCAAGTAAGATCCTCGAATTGCTACTTTAATACCCCTAGAACAAAAGTTATAAAAAATATCTGCACAAGGCATATACATCAACAATATACACAATAATATACTTCATAATAAGCTCAAGAAGTTGAAACAAATCAATCCACACTCAAAACTTGTCATAAGCGGCAGCGAAGGAGATCAACCAATCACTGCGATAAGTCCATGGCAGCATGTATAGTGCTCTAAAAGTATACTACGACAACATGTACAAATCCCCTAACATATTACGGCAGCATGGGTATGCCCCTAATATATTACGACAGCTAAGTATACCCCTAGTACCCACATCACAGTAATAAGGAAGGGTATCCAGCATCACACCAAATATAACTTATAAAAATATTTGATTTTCTGCTCAAAATAGCATATTTGGGGTTAATTAAAGAACACCAACTCTGCCAAGCACATGCTTGTCCCACACATGCACCAGATAAAGAAAAATATATTTTTCAAATCATGTTTGAAAAGTAAGTACTAAAGCTTAAATTCTCACTTACCTTATTAATGACAAGTTTCACAAACTTAGATGTATAGAACACCGACCAAAACAACCCTTACTTGCCTCAATCTTTGAAAACAAATCTTCGTTATCGATGTCAATTATGTTGGCCAAACTCAAATCTCAATATACCTAGCCTTTAAGTTTAGGGTTAAACCCTAATACCCAATATCTTAGTCTATAAATTAGAAGTAAAGGTATTTTAATCTCATTTTTAGACATAATTGGTGAAAATGATTGTAAATATATTTTTAACTAATAAGCTGGGTACATAACAACAAGAAAATACCTATACTTTATTACCCAAGATAGTGGTATAAGCTGGGTACATAACAACAAGAAAATACCTATACTTTATTACCCAAGATAGTGGTACAAAGGCCAAGTTAATTTTTTGTATGAGCTTTCCCCGGATGACCTTGTGAGTTGTGTGTTTTCTTCAAAGAGAAAAGAACGAAAGAAGAAAAAGAAAGACTGCATTAATTCTTTTTTTTCTCAGTTGTGCACCTGAGTGGTTAAAATTACCAATTAACCCTTCATTAAAATATAAGGGTTATTACAGATAATGCCAGAGAAGTTGTTAATCCACATCTTGGTCATGCTACAATTCTTCAAAATAATGGAAGCTAACTTTTTTCAAAATTGGCTTCACCTCGTAGCTCTCTTGGAAGTTGCTAAAAAGACTCAAACCAGGTGATATTATTACACCGCAGTCCATAATTTGATAGTAAATTTGATAACTTGTTCTCCTCTCTATAGCAATGATTAATCTTGATCTCTTCAAAGGAGTTCATATACTAACTTTAATATCTCTGATGTCATGTTGCAACCTCCATGCAATGTTGGTATATATTTTCGTGCACTTTGAATTCCTTTAGATCTAGGAGATGTTTTTTTATTTTATTATAAAATTTTAATGATTAAATACAGTCAGGGAGTTTTGACATAAATGTAAAACCTATATGATGTTTTTTTTTCTGAAAATTGACTTTATTAAACACTCCAAATTTAAGAATAAAGACAAAAGTATTAATTAATAATTCATGAGTATTCAAGTGATGAAATAAAGTACGAGTTGCAACAGACTTTGAAAATCATGACTTTATTAATACTTGCATTCCATCTGAGCGAAGCAAAAGCAGAAGCTAGATTTAGTCCGCAAAATTGTGGAAGGTTAATAATGTTAGGTTTATGTTTTAAATCTTTTTTAGTTTATATTCCTTATTCTTTAACATTTATATGGGCCACATACCAAGCTACAAACACAATACATTTCTAGCTAAATAATAATGTATTTCTATAGGAAAAGAAAGAGTGTTGTTAGGTGTTGAAACAAACCAATTTTAACACTTATATATATATATATATATATAACATATGTTTATACTCAACGTATCCAAATAACAACTAAAAAATTAAAATAATATGGTAATAAAAAATAACAATAAAAATTACTAGTAAACAAAAAGGGATGCGCACTTCTATTTTTACTCTGTTGATGGCAATTCAAATAGACACATAGGACTACTTGGTTTACTTAGAATCCAAGTCTCAATGCAGCCAAAATGGAAGTTATGGTTGCAAGGCAACTTGTATGCTTCTTAACAAGGTAAGTATCTGCTCATGCATGTTATGTGATATTTTACTAATTCAAGTGATGATTACTACGTGACAAGGTCATACTTATTAAAAGTTACATGTTATTGCTAAAAGCAATTAGAATTTGCATGAAATCATTTCTCATATAAAATATAATATAGAGAAGATCTTAATGCTTAAGACATTTAAATAAAAATAAATAATTATTTTATTAAACAATTTACCATAATTTCAGTTAAGAGTTTAGCTTATTAAAAAGGATTAAAAGATACGGCATTTTCCTATGATTACGCAATGTACCATAACTATCAACTAAGAGTTTATCATATATATATTTAATAACATTATTTTTGTAACTGTGATTAATTAAAATATTTGGTGCATATTTGTACCTTTGAATCCTACATTGTGAATACAAGTGTGTTGAAACTAAATATGATGTTTTTCAATAGGAAAACAGAAAGTGATGGTAAGTGCTGAAACAAACCAATTTTCTGCACAAACACTTAGATTTGCATTTGATGTATCCAACTTACAACCGAGAATTAAAATAATAAGATAATAAAAACAACAATGAAAGGGTCAGACATCATTGAGCACTATACCTAACTTTCCCTCCAATGAGATCAGATAGTTGCTAGGTACCAAGTTCAATAAACAGAATCATTTTTTTAAAACACAAAAATACATTTTTCCACTAAGTTCATCTTAAAATTCATTTTACACAAGAGAGAAACTTCTATGTCGACTCCATTTGTGGTAACATATACCGACACATAGGACAACTTGGATTTTCAAGAAGCCAAAGCTCAATGCAACTATAATGGAAGCTGTGGCTACAAGGCATGTTGTATGCTTGTGAATCAGGTAAGTAGCTCCTTATGAATATCAAAGACTCATTTGTCAATTCATTTTCTGGAAGATGTATTGCCCATAAGAATTGCATTATTAATCTTACTGCAGGCAGCAGACTGAATTACCTCTATGCTGCCTCAATCAAAGACTCTATTAGTACCCTTTCGTAATCCTCATCAAAACACATTCTCCAATTAGCTGTCTTTCTCACAACGTTTTCTACATAACCATTTAGGCTCTGGAATTCTTCATACAAAGATGACCTGCGTACATTTCCCTTGATTTCATCACAAACTTTTTTTCAAAGAATTTCAACAATGTTTTCATAATGTTTTGCAAGAATTCTCTCTTTGATATGTTCAAATTCTAGAGGAGACACAAAAACTTTCTTAATAAATACAAGACTCATGTAAATTGTATCATCATCTTGAAAGGGAGGCACAATCTTCTTCAGGGTATGAGCAAATTCTACGATTTTTTGGATAAGATAATATTTGCTCTCCAAAATTTTATCAAGAACATCCCACATAACTTTTTCTAATGAGTAAGGAAAATCAGATGACAAAAGCTCTCTATCAACAATATTCAATGAAAATGACTTGTACTTGTAAATTGACATAGTACCAATTACGTGGCACTCTTCGACAATGTTGTCACCACAAATGTATGCATGTTTGGCAACTAGATTAATTTCCAAGTTAAAATAGTTTCAAATATTAAACTAGAAGGGCTTCTTTTAGCATACTAAATTTAAAGAAACACATAAATTTCACTACCAGCTGATGACTCCATTTGATGAAACTAATCAAAGGTGAAATGTTCCAAATATGAAAATTGAGTTTTGTTTATATATGATTAGGATTTGAGTCGTTCCTTTTACCCATTTCATTTTTGGAATCTTATTATGAAAATACTAAATTTTCAAAAATGGTATGTTATTTATTACCATGACTCAACGTATCGAAGCCCATTATAAGTTGATCTCCGTACACACTATATAATAGTAAGAACATGGAAACTTTTACAAATAATATTGATCGATAAGAACATGAACATTCTTACAAATAATATTGATGAAAATTTTTGTCCTTGATTAAAATTATTTTATAATAGAAAAAATTATTATTTACTACCTTTGTTAAATAATTGTGTGTGTAAATTCTTATCCTATTATGTAGGATTTTGAAACTAATAGAAGGTCAAGCTATTAAATCTTTACTATATTTAAATTCTTGTTTGTTTAAACTATGTAATATAATTAAAGTATTTTTCATATTGATTTTATTGTATGTCAAAACATTGTCATCGAAAAAATAAATGTCAAACACATAAGGTGGTCCTTAAATTTGCCACCATTTTTCATTTTGACATTTCTACCATATTTACCAATGCTCCCTATAGTTTGAAATAATTACATATTGTTTTACTAATTAATAATTTCATATCAAATTTCAAGACAAGTGCATATAGCTAGATAAATATATTTATCTATATGATTTTAAACTTTTTAGATGTTGTGGGTGGAGCCACCTTGTAATTAGCGGGTTCATTCGAATCCTCTTCGATGAAACTTATATTATTTATTCATGGTAAAAATAATTTTTTATGTATATAATAATAAATGTTGAATCTCCTTCGATTAGTTCGTGTATCTATTTCTTATAATTTTGAACCTCCTTAAAACAAATTTGGCTTCACTACTAATTGTAGTTATCAGAACTTTACCATAAATTGATTCTTTCTCTATACTATATTAAAAGAGTGAATGTAATGACCCTCCAGGTGATTTCTGCAGTTCCGCAAATATTTTATCAGTTTGAGTATTTGAATAGTAATCTCAAGTTATTTGCAATTAGTTGCATTGATTGCTCTGATGTTGGGTGAATTATTTGACAATTAGATAGTTTTTCAAGTTAAACGAGAGATTGTAATCGTAAATGAATTTTCTAATAAATTCCTAGTAAATGGACTCGGATTGGAATTCTTATGGTACCATCAGCTCAAGAACGATAAATTTACGCTACGAGCATGTTTGGTGCCATTATATCGAGTTTTGACAATTTAGCCGTTGGAATGGGTCAATAGTTGACTGTAGTCGACGTCCTTCGTAAACATTCCCTAAATGGAAATTCGAACTACACTATTAGATCCAAAACATCGAGTTTGGTCTAGGAGGACCTTTTGTTTGATTCTCGGGGCTTTCAGGTATATTTTTGTTCCTTCGGTAGACTTCGATATTTGGAAATGAAACCCATATTGAGATAAATCAACATTTTATGGGAAATTTCACTACACCATTAAGTCAAGAATATCATTTCCGATCAGATTTCATATATGGATTATATATTTTGGACTCCGAATGAGGCCGGAGCATCGAAATTGAGTTTGAGCAGTGCGTGAAGGTTTAAAGTGGCGTTGGTGACGTGGTCCAGTCTTGTGCTGCCACATGTCAGCGGTTTAGAAAACAAGGGAAAAGGATATATATGTACTTCAGAAGTTTCTAGAACATGAAAAAAAGAACAAACTTTGATCAACGATCTCTCTCTAATTTTTTATCAGATTTGGGTGATTCAAAAGGCTAACTTGTGTATATTTTCGAGGAGAATATTATGGAGTGTCGGAAATTGATTTAGGCACGCTGTTTGAGGTAAAATCGTTTTTTTTTTTTGCTGTCTTTCGAGTGCATTTTCGTATACTTCAACATGTGATTTCTTATCGCTTTCGAATTCGAGTAAAATTTGAGTATATTTTCTGTGTTTTTGCCAGGCACACATCGTGGTAATGTCAGAATTAATTGATAGAGCTCTGTTTGTTGCAAAAATATTAATATAACTGCAGTTTATGTTAGAATTCTTCGGAAAATTTTGAGTTGTGATATCTTGGCTATTTCTTATCGGAATTAAGTGAAATTTGCATCTAAACTTTACTAATTTTTGAGACCTACGGCATGATATATTTGGATTTTGTTAGTTTGACTGTATTTGTAAGATATTTGACCGAGAAGCTGTTGTACATATATATTATTTTTCAAAAAAAAATGTCATTTGTTTTTGGGCTGTTTCTGATTATTCTGAACCTCGTTTTGAGCTCAATTTTTGGCTATAGACTTGGGGTGACAAGAGGATCATTTTACGGGTTGGTTTAGTATTTTGGGCATAGGCCACACTTTCTCCGTCTTAGTCACAATTGACCTATTCTCCCACGTTTCTCAAGATATTACAACTAAAATAATCATGTTTATGTTGTGATTCATATTTTGATAGATAAGCAGCATTTGGAGGCCGTCGAATAGGATAAAACTCATGTGGTTTGATCTAGAGCATATGGATTCGCCTTCCAAGTAGGCTGGGCTTTCCTTACCTCCAGACTGAGCTGAAATACATGTATATTGGAAGTTGTGGTGGTTGGAAGTCCTGAGTAGAATATGTATATATGTCATCAAGCTGATTGTTAGTTATATTTTTTTCTATGTAATTTAACACTGTTGTCATGATTTGTTAACACCTGTCCTCCTAGATAATCATTGTTCTCAGCATATGGGATAACCATAGTTATTTTTGGATACTTGTGGTTGTTATGGATTGTACTAGCTGTGACCATTATAGTAGTTGAGTTCTTGCACTGTAGAACTACGAAAGGCCTAGTATAGGTTGGATATAGGCTAATGTCTTGAGACAAGTATGTAATCTAGCTTAACTCCTATCTATATGAAAATGTAGCCTGATGCTACTGTGATATGTTGGTTGTGAAGCTGTTGTTGACTGTATACCGTACAGTGGATTCACTCTAGTATAGATATGATTCAGATGGGCCAATTTGTTCGGATACCTATAATACAACCCTATATTGGACTGATTCTGGTACAGATATGACTCTACTGGACTTGGTTGTTCTTGATGCTTGTGATATACCGACTGGCAACACTTTTGGTCCGAGCTCCCAGTGATTACATATTCGGGGCTAGGCCTCGCTAATTGATTTTCTTAGTTTAGAGACCAATATTTACTCAAAGTACTTATGATTGATTGGAAAGTAGCATATTTGGCATTTGGTGGACACGACCCTACATTAGTTTGTGAGATATATGCTTATGTATAAAGCTATTAGTCCTTGTGCACCTGTTATCCTTACCTGAGGCTGGGTTTAGCTAGCGTTATCTAAATGATGGTGATATATGGATGTGTTGGTTGGATTGTGTAGTACATATATATATATGTTGTGAGTTTGTCGCCTACGTTCACACTGGGCACGATATGACTTTGGAGTTCTAGATCCGGACAAATTGGTTGAGGGAGTGACTGTTTTGATACCTCGAGCCTAGATGACGCTCCTCGTCACTATTCAAGCTCTGGTGATCATGTCTAAGTCTTTGAGACCTGGGATTTACGCCCCGTGGTCCGAGTCCGGTGACCACGACTGGATGCTAGGTGGCGGATGCTGATTCTGAGGTCCGAGTACTAGTTGATTATTCCTGGGCTCGAGGTCCAGTTGACTATTCCTAGTTTCGAGGCCCAGTTAACTATTCCTAAGTTCGACGCCCCGTTTATTATTCCTGGGTTCAAGGCCCAATTGATTGTTCTTTGGTTCGAGGCCATATTAATTGTGTTAGGGGGATTCTTTCTCCCACAGAGGATACGTTCCACAGTTATGTATATTGGCATACCATCTGGCCCAAGCTGACTACCCGGACTAGAGGCTAGGTTGGTAAGGGGGTTCGAGGCCTCATTAGATGTTATATGGGTTTGAGGACCCGTGTGACTATTAGGGTTTTGAGGCCCTATGTGATTCTAGTTACTGGATGGGTTGAGGACTCTGTTGGTTACCTGTGGATCCACATACCTATGCATAGCCTGATTGAGCGTAGGTGTACCCTCTGGTCTTATGGGGGCTCGGGGGTGTTCTGGCTTAGACACTAGGGCCTTGCACCCACTTATAGCTGACCCCTACATCTTGTGATAATGACCGTTGAGTTTTGTGGTTGTTTTGTGAGTTTCATGGTGAGTCTATCAGTTAGATTGTGCGTGGGTATCTTCTGGGCTTATAAGAGCCTAGTCAGCGGACAAGCATAGATATTAGGGCCTTGCACCCACGTACAACATAGTGTCTCAGTCCCGTGACCGTCGTGGTTTGGGCTTACTCATGTTTCATCAGTTAGTAGCATTGCCACCACTTGGATTGGTCCAGTTGGGGTGCCGTGATTCTCTAGACATGTTTACCCCTTGATAAAAGTTTCGATTTACTACATTTACTGCAGCTATTTATATTTGAGCCTTCTAGATTTACAGTACTTCACTTGGTCGGCCGATGATGCTTATTGGGTGCCTATTACCGCTACTAACCCCTACATATTTGCATATTCCTATGGTGCAGGTCCAGGTACTAGCCACAGTCGCTGAGTTAGGGGTTAGTAAGCAACAACAATTCTGGATATTCTGTAGTCTCCTTTTGTTTTGACGGCCGTCTTTTTTATTCAAATAATGGCCTTGTATATGTAGTTTGATTTGTATGTGTAAATTTCCATTTTGGTTATTTTTGTAGATATGTATATTTTATCCT
>JAPFFP010042699.1:0-13880 GCA_026153255.1 Solanum medicagineum
ATCCCACAGTGCTACTAAAGGTGGTCTCTTATGCTACATCTGTGTACAGTTTCACTTGAGTTGTTATATCACATACAGTGTTCCCTGCCTTACATACTCAGTATATTATCTCGTACTGACATCCCTTACGGTGGACCTACATTTTATGCTGCAGGTACAGGTGCTAGTAGATCTCCCCAGTAGGAGTACAGGATATTCAGCTGCTGTCAGCAAGCTCCAAGTTGCTTTGGGGCTTTGTATATGTCTAGAGCTTGTGCTTATATTGTACAGTTAGCTGAGGCGGGGCCTGTCCTAATCCTTGTCAGATGTTTCTCTTTATTTAGAGGCTTTGTAGACTATGTAAAGCAAAGTATAGTCATGTCTCGTACTTTAGACAGCGTGGCCCCAACGACCTAGTCATATGCATTTCCTTTTGGCTTGTTATCATTGTTTATTTGCTTTAAGGCATGTTAAAGGTAGAAACTCCTTATAATATATATAGTAGGCGCATAGTTACAGCTTGGTTCTCCCGAGCGTTATCGGCAATGGGTGCCAGTCCACCCTAACGGAACTTTGGGGCGTGACACATAAGTAATCTATGTGTCGTAGAGGAAGTCTCGTGACAAATTCCAATAAAGTTCAAGTCCACAAGACCACAGTATGAGTCCTAGAACATTCTACGAGTCATATAGGTAGGTTTTATGAAGATTTTTAGAGAGGGATGATTTGAAGTAGTTGAAGCCTATGAGTCTAAAGTACGAGTCATAAATCAGTTTACGAGTCATGAAGATGGTTTGTTGAAGTGAAGTCCAAGATCCCAAGAGCTGATTTTGAGACCCTAATTACCACTCGTAGTAGCCTCTACGAGTTGTAAATAGGTTTCGTGGAGTCCGCCGATTAGTTTTTCTATTTTATTAAGGATTTAATTGTAATTACTATAAATAGAATTTTAGGTCATTTGCAGAGAGAGCCATCAGTTTCATTGTAATTACTGTTGGAATACAATACCTAGAGACAAAATTGAGAGAATATACTTGTGAATTAATTTGATCTTGAAATCTTGTGATTCTCAATCAATTTTGGATTTGCTTGATTCTCAATTAGATTGGGTAAGTGTTTAATTATATTTTCTCAATTCATAATTTTTTCATCTACCCATATAGCATGAGTAGCTAAATCCACAACTTGGGGTTGTGCGAACCATTAAGATCTAACCAAATAAACTCAGCTAATTTGCAATTCTTGGAATGGGTGTTTGTATGAATTAATCAATCCTTCTCATTTCGCATCTTTTCTAGTGGTGGCCAACAATAGAGCTTGCATAGTTTTACTTTCCCCATCAAGGTAGTAATGCATAGGAAAAGAGATTGATCAAAAAGATTCAATAATATGCTCTCGTCTAATCAACCAAACTAGACCAAAGGGAGGTTGACTAGGACTATATGTAATGGTTAGTACTGCACATTATGGAGATGGGCCACAACACATAGTGAAATTTGCCTCTCACCTTTCACCAAAGGGCTTGGCTGGTGAATCACGGGGAACACAATACCCAAGTTGCTCTCTATTATTGATTCTCTCTCGTTATAGTTGTGTAGTTTGTTTTCATATTGATTACTTCAACTCCCCTCCCCCCGGGGAATTGAGTTGGTTAATTACTTGAATTGCTTGTTTGTGAATTCTCATCAGTCTGCGTATTCTCTGTGGGTTCGACCCTAACCTTGATTAGGTTTTATATTTGACAGTGACCGCTTTATCCTCCAAAAGAGAGGTGTAACTTGGGCATGATCAAAGATTATTACGCCATTGCTGGGGAATACAACTAAACTTAATTGAATTCACTAGTAATTGTAATTTCAGTGTTAATCCTTAGTTCCCTTGTATTTTACTTTTATTTTTTTTTATCTTTGTTTCTTTGCAGGGTATACTACTAGTGTATGCCAAACGCTAGGAGTCGAGGCAATCCCTTAACTCTACTTGATTCAGAGATCCAAAGAGTTACAAGAAGAATGGCCCAAGAAAACGCCAACAATGCAACTTTGAATCGGAACAACAATGATGATAATGGGAATGGAAACCCACCTCCTTTGGAAAATATTCCACATTATCGGGATTACAATGACACTGCTTATCAGTGGAATCAGTATAGGTTGAATCTTATGGCTATGGATGTGACGGGAGCTATCGTGTTACCACCACTATAGGTAGACACAAAGTTCACAACCTTTAGTAAGTTACTTCAGATGCTATAGAACTGTAGGCCATTTGCAAGCCTACCATCAGAGGATCTACATAGCCACTTACATAATGTTGTATTTGTTTATAAGAGTGTAATGGGGACACAAAATCTATCTATGGATGCTGTGAGACTTTGTGTCTTCCCATTGTCTTATCTAGGCAATTCTGCATTATGGCTATCTAAGCTCCATAAAGTTCAATCACTAGTTGGGAAAATTTTCAGAAGACCTTTTGGAGAGGTACTTCCCTATATCGAAGAAGCTCAAATTAAAAGACCAGATTAACAACTTTGAGCAACATCTATGTGATTCGATAAGTACTACTTAAGAGCAGTTTACTAAATATTTGAGGAGCGTCCCTGACCACAAGATAGTTGATAATGCCCTGGTGGAGTCCTTCTACGGTGCCCTTGATGAGAATAGTCAAGCTTCTACTGAGACTATTATAGGGGGGTATGTTTCTAGATCAACCATTTGCAAGGATTGCAAAGCGTATGTAGCACGTGATTCAAACGAGTCGTACATAGGGATAATGAAATGAAGCTTCAATAAAAGGTTCATATCCTATGAGTATTGGTTCAGAGCAAGCCAAAATTAATGAGGAGATTAAGCAAAAATTTGCTCAGCTTTGCACAAGCATGGATGTGTTTATCAATCAAAACCAAGAAAGAGTAAATGGAATAGTTCACCAACCTCCACGTGCACCCATATACGAGGAGCCTTATTTTGAAGAGGATGCTTGTTTTGTAATGATCAGACGGGAGGTTTTCGGACTAATACCCAAGGGTCGAATCAGGTCTATTGGCGCCAAGGTCAAGGAGACCAAGGTCAGAACTATGGTAGAGAATAGAGCTTATAGAGACAATTGAGATGGTTATTATGATAGGAACAGGGGTCTATAAGTAGATTGCTGTCAAAGAGATGATTTCAAAAATGGTTCGTATGTGCCACCAGATAACTGTGATGCAGGCATTAGAAATTCTAGAACTGGGGAGATGTTTGACTGCTTGTTGAAGAAGGCAGAGACACAAGATAAGACCCTAAAGGACATGAAATTTGACAATTCAAGTATTAATCAGAAGATAAAGTCTCATTCTGTGGCTATTAAATAGCTTGAGCAATAATTTGTCATGTGTCAACTCAGTTGCATCAGTGTTAGAAGTGTACATTACCAAGCAACAGAGTGCCAAATCCTAAGGATAAGGAGCAATGTATGGCAGTTACTACTATAGGTGGTGAGAGCACCATTAATCCTCCTATGCTGGTAGAGGTAGAAGATGTTCGTGAGAAAATAGTTACAGATAAGGATGTGAATGAAGGAGATGATTGTGTCAAGGATGGATAAGTGAAGCAGCTCAAGTCCCACAAAGGAATAAGCCCTTCCCAAGGCCTCCTCCATCTTTTACTCAAGGACTCAAAAAGAGGGAGGAGGAAGGCAAGTTCAAGAACTTTCTCTCCATGCTTAAGGAACTGTCCATCAACATCCTTCTTATTGAATCATTGGAGAAGATTTTGGGTTATGCAAAGTATGTGAAGGGTTGGTCACTAAAAAGCGCATTGTGAGTCGGGAGCTTTCTCAATAGCTTCAACATTGCAGTGTTATCACTACGAAGTCCTTAGCTCAGAAGCATGAAGCTCCAGGTGCTTTCACTATACCTTGCTCTATAGGCGATGTGGAGTTCGCAAGGGAAATATGTGATTTGGGTGCTAGTATCAACTTGATACCCCTTTCAGTTTATAAGATGCTTGGTTAGGGCGTCCCCACTCCAACTATGGGTATACTCTATGATGTGGTGGTCGAGGTTGAAAAATTCATATTCCCTACAGATTTCGTGATTCTAGATTATGAAGTCGACTTCGACATCCCATTAATCATCTTAGGTAGACCATTCCTATCCATTGGATGATCTCTAGTAGATATGGAAACTGGTCAACTCAAGTTTTGATTGAATCATGAAGAAGTTGTCTTCGATACCTGTCAATCCATGAAGCATCCTAATGAGCTCAAAACTGAGGTTTGGGAAATTGGTGAACGGTAGTAACCAATTTGTCTAAGTAGTGTTGCGACAATAAATCAAGCGCTACTTGAAAGGCAACCCAAGGTTTTGTTTGATGTTACTGCATAGTTATAGGTTCATTTTTCAATTTTTCGATTCATAGTTAGTTGTTTTGTTGTGTTTTGATTGCTATTCTTGACAATGAGTTGGTTGCATTTTGGGTAATTGTGTATTTTATGAAGAGTATGTAGGTAAAGGACTAAGTCAAAAAATTGTCTAAGAAAAGCATCAGGTTCAGTTTCTATGACTTGGCTTATGAGTCATATTGCACTTTACAACTCGTAACCTCATCTCATAGAGATTTCCAGTGAGCAGGATGATTATGCATTCCAATCCATGAGCCAAATTTTTAACTTGTAGATCAATCTATGAGTCATGAATAGGGTTCGTGGATCTCAGGTAAGTTTCTGAAATTTCGCTAAGTGTTGAGGGTTCTACGAAATCATGACTTATGAGTCGTAGATCCATCTATGACTCGTAGTCGAGGTTTCATAGACCTAAGCCCTGTATTTTAAACAATCGACTTGGTTAAGGTATAAAAGAGGGGTCAAATTATTTTGACCCCAATTTGACCTATTTGACTAAAATTTATCCAATCCTTTACTTTCCCATATTTTCCGATAAAATTCTGGCACTCAAACCCATTTTCCAGCGAGACTCCGGTGAACTAGGATTTCTTGATCATTCACCTTCTCTCTCTTCTTCAATATGACAATGAGTTGGTTGCATTTTGGGCAATTGTGTATTTTATGAAGAGTATGTAGGTACAGGACTAAGTCAACAAATTGGCTAAGAAAAGTATCACGTTCAGTTTTTACGACTGGGCTTACGAGTCATATTGCACTTTACGACTCATAACCCCATCTCGTAGAGATTTTTAGTGAGCAGGATAATTATGCACTCCAATCAATGAGCCAACGTTATGACTCAAAGATCAATCTGTAACTCATGAATAGGGTTCGTGGATCTCAGGTAAGTTTTTGAAATTTTGCTAAGTGTTGAGGGTTCTATGAAATCATGACCTACGAGTCGTAAATCCATCTATCACTCATAATCAGGGTTTCGTAGACCCAAGCCCAGTATTTTAAACAACCAACCTGGTTAAGTTATAAGAGAAAGGTCAAATTATTTTGACCCCAATTTTGACCTATTTGACTAAAATTTATCCAATCCTTTCCTTTCCCCTATTTTCCGATCAAGTTCCGGCACTCAAACCCATTTTCCGGTGAGACTACAATGAACTAGGGCTTTCTTGATCATTCATCTTTTCTCTCTTCTTCAAGTCATTTTTCGGTGAGACTTCAGTGAATTAGGGTTTTCTTGATCATTCACCTTCTCTCTCTTCTTCAAGTCAATATCTATTTGTGGTGAGTTCTTGGTTTAATTTTAATCATTAATTTACCTTGTTCTTACTTGCTTGATTTGATGCTTACCAATGGGTTGGTGTTTAATCATGTAATTTTTACTTGAATTTGAGTTACAAATTTGAAATAGGGTTGCCCTTGACTGTATTGATAAATTGAATACATAATTAGGTATTGTGGACTTGAGAGTGTTAATAATTATGCCCATTGAATAACTCGTTTTGTTTATTACTAATGAGGTTTCATGGTTTGTGCTTGATGAATTGATGGGTGTTATTATGGATATATGATGTTGTGTAAGTCCAATAGGAAAGGTCGGTAACATAAGTTTATTCATGCTTAATCATTCTCAATGGGTTGTGTTTTTTTAAAGCAGGGTTGGTTGTGATGTGCTAATCATGTGGGTGCGTGTGTTCTTCCTTCGATGCTGGTAGAGTTAGTGTTTAAAGTGTTCTTTGGGGTCCATGTGATGGACTTAGAAACTGAGATTTTTGGTTCATGAGTGTCTTCTATGATTCATAGAGCAATCTACAAGTCATAATTGTGCCTCGTAGGAAATTCTAGGAACTTTTTATTCTGAGTATTAATTAGATGAGACCTTCTACGAGTCGTAGATCACTCTATGACTCGTAGATAGGTCATGTAGACCCCTGCCAAATTTTTAGTTACTCCTTGGAATTTTATACGACCCTAGTCTACAACTTGTAAACCACTTTACGAGTCGTACCTAGGTCTTGTAGACTTTCAGTGACCAATACTATTCTGAAGCACTAGTCTACGAGGCACTTTATGACCGTAATTCTCACTATGACTCGTAAAGGGGCTTTCGTAGAGGCCTTCTACAACTGGTTCGAATTACTTTTTGCATTTTATTTCTTGCTTTTTGGGGCTAACCATGGTTCGTTTATGTCTATATTTCAGGCACCATTGTGTCAACTCTCGCTAGAGATGCCACTTCTGTACGTTATAAGCTCACATAACACTTACTAGCATATGAAGGATTTAACAAGAGACATATTAATCATATTTATGTAATGAATTCAAAATAGTCAAAGGTATAGGATTTCGTTCTAAAGGTGGTTTAGTTGATTTCTAGCTCAAGTGTTTGGCGTCAGTACCTTGCAAGTAATTTAAACTACTATCTTGCGAGATATTCATATACTGCCCATACTGTTGTAGCACGTTGAAAAGTATTACCAATATTAAAATCCAAGTACATAAAATGTACTAGTTTTGTTTCATACAATCATCCTAACATAACTCGCAGTTTACTATAGAAACAAGCTCGCGGACTCAAATTACTAAACAAGCCAAAACTTAAAGTTACAAACCATGGTGCTATAATTTACACTAGCATTTCAAATTTATACATACATATGCAATAGGAGAATCATGTACATGTCCCAAAACTACTACAATATCTATGTCCAGATGCGAACGTTATCTTCTGCACAACTCTCAAAATTTTATCTTCAATGACCATCGTCAAGCATCATCTCAGGTATTCCCAACGATAGAAACAACTTTCGCTAAGAATGAAGATTAGTGGTGTAAAATTTAAAAGCTAAGAACCTTAAATCCCTCAATTCACCCTTCTTAAGTCAAAGGGAAATACAACTGGAATATAGTAAATATACCAAGTGAACAAATACATCAATAGTATCAAGTAGAATATTTAAAGATCTAAGTATCAAGGGTTCCTGGAACAATTTTTACAAGACATTCAAATATCAAGTTTCAATCAGTATGTAGGTCATGCCATCACACCAAACACAATCAAGTATCAAGGAGGACCGAAGCCCTTTATCAAGATGGGTGAAAACCCAATTATCAAGAGAACCAAGAACCATATTAAGAGTGACTTTCTAGTTCTTGCATAAAATAGACTGCTTCCATACTTAGGACGGACCAAAAATTCACAATCAAGATGTCAGTTGATCCGAACAAGGGGCATGCCTATGGTGACAAAGTCACATCCACAAGAAGGATAAAGTCCATAAGAATTTCAAGTAATCAGGAAATTCGTACAAATGGGCGAATTAAACAAGTTCAACGCAATTCCTAAAATATATCAACACAACAAGATAAAATGACAAGAAAATAGCTGAGATACCAAGATAACATTCAAATGTACTAGAAGGTGAAAAAGGCACAAGAACAATGTTTTACAGGAACCTGAACTTTTTATCACGCAATCGACCCTACCGATTCCAAGTCGTGGATCAATACGACATTCGTTTCTTCAATCAATTTCCTTAAGATTGTACAAGAGTGTGAGTACCTTAGTTCTCATTTACATGGTCATTTAATATTCAACACTTTCGAAAGGTAGAACCAACAAGATAAATGCCAAAACTGAGTCCTATTTTTGCAAATCACACTCTTCTTGACAGCTTTACCACCTTGCAACGCAACTAAATTTGGAATTGGTAAATGGAAAAACTAGGCTTTTCGGTCAACATGAAAATTGTAGGTATATGAATATTGGTTGCAAGTGATGAAGAATCACTTCAAAATACCCTTTGTACAAGTATTTAAAATTGAAACACTAACAGCACACTCCCAGGGATTTCTATGTCAAAACTCTGGACAGAACTTGTCCTAACTTACGTCCACTGTTTTGAATCCATAACTACAAAATTAGGTCTAAATATAAACATAAGAGTTGTAGATACATGTCTTGGAGTTGCAAATAACTAAGAAGCATCACAAATTACAGCTCACACATCAAGATAACATTGAAAGACTAACAACAGTACATAGAAGGCTTCTCAGATAGAAAACTGGCCAGAACTTTCACTGTGTTTCACGCCTTCTTTCGATACCTTACAAACAAATTTAGATTTTAACCACTTACCAAAGGATAGATTCTACAATTACTACACACTGTGCAATTCGAAGGCAGAATTCAACCACTTACCAAAGGATAGAGGATTTCTCAACTTTTCTCCAAGGGACTAATTTATTTCGTGTATGTTTGTTAAATATAATATTATGATAGTTTATAAGCTTTCATAAGGTCATTAACCAACTTATTTTGGATAAAACATATTTTATGTCAAAAGCATCTTAAGAGGAAAATGGTGCAATAAGGTGGCTGCCTTAATTTTCCCTTTTTCCTTCCTTAATTATTTTGTTGACATAATAATTATTATTAAGGCTTGTCTAATATGTATATTGCATAAAAGCAAATAAATTGCACTAAAATGAACTCCTCCCTCATCCCTTTTATGATTCAAGAAAATGGATTTCTCTAATGACACAAACTCAAGTCAAAGAGTTGTGAAGTTGGGGTTGATTTTATTTTGAGGGAATACATTTTTTAAAGTGAATAGATTATTTAATAATAAGGGCATTACAACTATGGCTTGAAAGGAAATCGTTCAAAGATTGAGGCCTTTAAGAGAAAGCTCAGGGAAGAGCCTACAGATGATGAGCCTTCAGATACTAAGCAGAACCCTCAGCTGAGTGGGTCATTGGAGATATTTGATGCCCAGCTTGACCCAGAGGCACCTCGACCATAGACTAGAGCTGCTGCCAGAGCTGGGCAGCCTTAGGATGAGGTTGATAGTCCTTTCCAGTCTAAAGAATAAGGTAGTGATGAGAGTGGGAGCAACCTGCCCCCCAGATGACTCCTTCTAGAGAGGAGCCAAGTTCTAAGAGGGATCCAAGTATAGAGAAGATGTCGAGTCCTCCGTTGCACCATCTTCTTCATCAGCATCAGATGCTTATGCCAATCTTGGTGCTTCGAAGGTATGGAGGCTATATTCTTTGAGGGTACACAGCCCAAGGAGCGGGGCAAGCCGACCTGTTCCATCTATGAGGAGCCTATGGTCATTGATGATGGACTGAGCCATGTTCTAGGTCTGTTGGACAGGATAGTGTGATATGGGCTTATGTGGCTGACAGAGTCACTTGGACGATACTCCTTGGTTTTGGTGAAGGAGTTCAATGCATTATACACAGCCACCATTAAGCACGGTTTTCCCAAGGGAAAGAAACCTCACACTTAGCCTTGGTTGATAGAGATATGTGTGAGAGGTCAGTGGGTAGACATTTCTGAGGAGATGATCTGCAGTATATCTTTTGGTCCCGAGTTCCACACCCCCAAGTCCACAGATGAGTTTGATCACAGGTTAGGGCAGGCAAGGAACTCATTGATTATGAAGGATTCGGTACAATGTACCTCACTTTTGAGATTGGTGGCTGGTCATATTGCAAAGCAAGGTCCGGAGCCTGCTTGGGTTTACCACACGCACCGAGCCTATAGTAAAGGCTTCACTTAGCTTTCCCATGAAGTTTTGGTGGGCCATTGTTAGATCACGGATCCAGCTTACTTTGGTAGATAATACACTTATGCTAGATCATACGGTATTGGTTGCTAGCATCTTCGCTGGCTATGACATCGATTGGGCCTAACTCATAGCAGAGCATATACATGAGTCAGCACTTAAGAGGGCCACCTCCATCCCTTTCCCATGTTTGATCTACATACTCTATGTAGAGTCTTGGATGGAGATTTTACATCAGCTGGACAGGTTAGTAGAGGCCCAGCGTACTTTGGAGCCCAACCTGATAAAGGCTGATGAGAACTCGATGGCACTCCGGTGAGCACAACCTCCACCTCCGCAAGAGATGTTTGCCCCGATGCCACTGCCTGAGGGTTCTGAGACTGTCACCACTACTATGTCTACTACTTCTGAGGAGAGACCCTCGCAGCTTGAGGTAGTTATTGAGAGGGGTCCTATTACAGCTGCTACTGTACCTGAGACTACTGCCTCACAGACTCCTACACCGGGCATGGTCTACGTGTCTGCTGCTTCTATTCAGGCCATGGCACAAAGATTGTCACATGCTGAGTCATAATTGACTCAGCTCATTCAATAAATTAGGCTGTGGGTCCGGCAGGCTATTGTAGACTTAGAGGAGCGGAGTTAGGGATTCACTATTTCTACTATTCAAAAGTGTGTTTCTGCAGTGGATGCATGATGTTCACCGTCCAATAACAAAGCGGTCCTAGTCAGCAATAAACCTAATTGAAGGTTAGGGTCAAATCCATAGGGAATACAGTTCTTGACTATATAGATCTACTATCATTCATTTCAAGCATCGATTACTAAAAACTCTAAAATAGGGGGGGAGGGGTTGATTCAAGTTGAAGACCAAAAATAAACACTACCCCAATTATGCAAGAAAACATTTAAATTTAGGGACAACTTAGGAATTGTGTTTCCATGATTCATTGACTCAATTACCCTAGACAACATAACCCTAATTAAGGATTCCCATGCAGGATGGTAACTTAGGTTCTTCCAGCCCTCTTGTGAAGGTGAAGGTCGAATTTCACCATGGACTTAGTCGACAACACTGGTGTGCCAATAAACCGTTACCCATTGTCCAAGTCATCCTCCCCTTGGTCAGGTTTAGTCGATTAGACAAGAGCATATCAATCGAATCCTATCATTTACTGCCCTTTTCCTATTTATCACTACCTTGGTCAGGATCGTGATAGTAGGCGGGTTTTGGTGTTGGCCAACACCAAACAACAATCAAAACGAAGGGAAATAAGCAATACATGTAAAACCCCAATCAAAGAAAAGCTCAAAGTTTAGGTTATTTCAAGTCAACTACTCATGGTTCCCACAACCCCAAGTTATGAGTGATTAGCTACTCATGGCTAAGGCAAACTCAACAACAATGAATAAGAGAGACATAGTTGAGAGTTTACTCAAAACAATGAAAAAGCAAGAACACATTTCAAGTTGAAAATGACAAACTTGGATTAATGGAAAATGAGTACAATGTGGGTTTTCAATCCCCCAAAAGTGAGTCTTCAAAATTGAAAAATGAAATCTACACTAAGTCCTAGAAATATTCAAGAGAGAATATTTAAAGTTGATGGAATCTCAAAAGTATCTAAAAGGTCTTCAGCTAAAACCCTTACATTAACTATTTATATTATTTACAAAAACACCCTAAAAATTAAATAAAAATTACAGATGGCAGCAACTATGCCTCGCTGATATGACTTGTAGGGTGACCTACTAGTCATAATCGGTATTTCATAGTCAGCTCTTCGCATTTTGGACTTCACTACTATGATCCACTATTATGAGTCGTTGCTTGGGCTATGACTCGTATGCTCTTCTAATAGTCTAGGTCTGCAGTTCTTGGTCCAAACTTTTGGCTCACTATTCCTTGGTATGATTCCCACCTATGTGAGTCGTAATGAGACCTGGTAGGGTGGCCTCATGTGGCTGACCTTCACTTTGCAAATTCTTAATTTTGCTCACTGTTTCTTGCTATGAGGGCACCTTACGACTCGTAGCTTGGGCTATGACTTGTAGGGTGGCTCGTATCTCCTGTGCTTCAGCAAAATCTGCAATTTTGTCCCAAAATCTTGCTAACCTATATTTTCTGCAAGAACAACACAAAAAAAAACATAAAAACCATAAAATATCGCATTAAGAACTTGAAAAATCCCTTGTTTCAGGCATCAAATATGTTGTATTTTGACAGCACATCAACACCAGCAACTTAAAACTGTTGCTTGTCCTCAAGCGATAAATCAATTTAAGTACACAATGAGAAACACATAGCAAATACTCTAATGGAATATACATCACTAATCTCCAATTCAGGTACCCAACTCTCATTTTCAAAACCTGATTACAAAGCTACCAAGCAAACCAAAACATAATGATGCATCTGACAATCCAACTATGAAGTGAAGGAGTATCATCAATCCACCATCACTGAACAAGTCAAACGTCAATCATGCTATTCAAATGCCCTCAAAAAAATGAAGTCCCTATATTATACTCACAAAGCAATCAAAGTTCGGGGACTGTGCAAGCATTCTCACTCTCACAAATGAAATTCATGCATGATTACCAACACCATTGGCTTGCCCCTATACTCAAAATTTAGACTGTTGACTAGTTCAACTAAAATCACTTTAGGACTTAATAGGCTTGTAATTAAGGCTCATGGGGCTTTGGTATGGCATTTTAGGCAAGGAGTGACTAAGAGCTATCCTTGAACCACGTTTTTCAACACTTTTACCTCCACAACTAAACCATTTTCATTATATTCTCCCTTATTCTTCCTTTTCAAGATCTTCCGGGTGCTTTCTTTTTTCCTTTTCAGCTGTGCCTTATTTTTGAAATCATTTCTCTATTCTTTTAATCTAAGGCATTTTTCTTTTCTTTTTTCTCTCACTAGGTATATGATTCTTTTCTTCTTTCTTTCCTTCCCAACTAACCACCTCATTTTCATTATTTTACCACAACAAAGGGCACCCTCAATTTAGGCTTAGCCTGAGGGGAAGTACACAATATCCATTCCTTAAACCAGGGCCACTTTTGGTAGCCACACTCAACTTAAGCTTTTTGCCTCAATCAAGGTTCATATGTTCAAGGATAGACCAGGACAAATATAAAGGTATTTCACAAAACAAAACTAGGCTAGCTAAGTGTCAAGAAAGAAAAGTTACATATAAAGCTCAAACATTTGGAACAAAGGATTAACTACAACAAATATTTGATAGGTCATTTAGACAAAATTGGGCTAACTTAAAAGAACAATTGCCTAAGATCCCTTCTTAATCAACCACATCTCTAGTACAATCTTAGAGTAACAAGGCAAGTTCTGAGTTGGTACACAATGCAAGAATATGACAAAAGAAGCTCACACACATGACATCGCATATACAATCAACATAGACTCATAGATCATGCTTCAAGCATCAACTTGTTTTCTTTTTATCAAAATAAACATTGCCAAATAATCATATGCAAGGTTGCAGTGGTAACTAACAATCACAAAAATTTTGAAGGTACCTAATTTTCAAAACATTCATAAATCATTGCAAGATTATATATATGCCAAAAGATAGTAATCACTATATATCTACAAATTATCTACACTACCTAAACATGCTGGTTCAACATAAATTTTAAACACCCACAAGGAAAAAAAAACATGGCAAGAAAACTTTTGGATAAAAAATAGGGGAAGTTATGGACTAAAGGCTACTCAGACTTCACCCTAATTTGTAACTTCCCATACCCCACCAAAAGGAAATACTTTGTCCTCAAAGTAAACACAAACACACACACACACACACACACACACACACACACACATAGACACACAGACACACAGACACACACACACACACACACACACACACACACACACACACACATATATATACACTTTTAAAAAATCTAAAATGAGAA
>JAPFFP010042700.1:0-36573 GCA_026153255.1 Solanum medicagineum
GAGCCATTTTGCTTTATTCCATCATACCCCAAAGCCAAAAAATAGTGAATCTTTGGCTCCATCCAAGATTGATGGATGGAAGCAGGTTCTAATGCAATTATACCTCAAATGCAGCAAAATTGGTAAATTTCAATAAGACCACAATGATCATCTTGAAAAATAACACGGAATAGACCTAAATTTCAAAGAAATTTGATGCAGTATGACATAGTTATCAACTTCTAAAGTTTTTGATAACAATTTCAACATACAAAAGAAAAATAGATAAAATTACCTCGAACAATATGCCAAACACAATCTTTGACAATCCATGATGTTCCCTTTGAAATTTCATGCAAGTTAGCTTTTTGAATCACTCAATTTGGCCTCAAATTGATTGAGTTATCGTATTTCAAATTTTTGTTTGACTGTTGATTGAGTTTTTGAATGTTCACTATATAACCACCACAAAATGCGACAAAAATGGACTCCTGGGTCACTATAGTGACCCTCCCATGTTGGTGACCTTTGTTAAAGTGATCAAAGGGGATGTTATAGCAAAAGTTCATTTTAACGAACTCAGGGTTCAGAAAAGTGACCCCATCAGATAACAGCAACACCCAAAACTTAATTTTGATGCCCCAGTCTCATTTGGAGTCCAAACAATAGAGATCATACAAGAAATTTGAGTGAAAATGGCATTTCGTATTCAATGTTTCTATCAAAATTCCCATAGGAGATCATTATAATCAAATATGAGTCCCACTTCCCAAGCTTTATCAAGTCAATTCCACCGAGGGTCTAAAATGAACTCGAAAGCCTCGAAAACCGAAAGAAAGGTTGGTCCAGACAAAACTTGATATTGGAGAGTTAACCACGCTATCATAATTTCCGTTCGGGCTTGTTTTTCAGGAAGCGACTAAAGTCAACTATTAGCCTATTCTAAAGGATGAAATGGAAAACTTGGTATAAACCAACATTGAAAGCCTCAATACTCAAATCGCCATGCTTCTATCCTAATTTGGCGATTCTAAAGCTGATGAAACTGTCAAAATTCCATTCTGAGGTCATTTACTCAGAATTTTATTACTATACTCATTTTTCAAGTTCAAATAGGGCTTTAACATAGAAAGTTGCATACTTCCAAATGAATAACCAGATGGTCGAAACTGCCAATGCCAGCAATTCACAAATGACTTGGGGTTGTTGTAGGAAGTCTCTAACTAGCACAAAATATGCAGTTACACATAAATGACCTGGAGGGTCATCACAACATGCACTACTAGATATACATTCATCTGCAAAAGTCAAGAATAACTGTGGTCTAAGGCATCAAATGAAAAATATGGTGCCCGGATGCTTTGCTAGACCTACTAGCGCCTTCATGGAACAAGCAATGTTGAAATAGCACTCCAGTCTAACAATAGAACTTAACTTACTTAAACCTACCAAGACTTTCCTTAGTTCCTCCCTTAGCATCACTTCCTAATTAATCGAGCCGAAAATATCAGAATTACCCAAGAAACCAAATACATATGAAACCATCTGATAAACTAAAATGACCTCAAAAAGTGCCCAAAAACATGCCTCGGAATGCCCGTAATTTTAATTTTCATATACCTTAAAATCCATGCGTGATATCAAAAGTTCGACTCCATATTCTTGTTCAGGGGGTCAAAATAGGGGGACAAGGATCTAACCCCGATCTTAGAGCCATCGAATCACAATTTCAAATTTTAAAATAGTTAATTTACAGAGGTGGTCCACGACAGCTCCGCGACGCATCTCTATCGTGGAGTAGAGTTAATTTTGCGCAATTTTATTGTCTCAGTCAAAGACATTTAAGTCTTGGGCCTAAGTGTTCCCAAACGTAGTTTTACCTATACTTAGCACTATTTCACCCTCAGATCATCCTAAACATTTTTTAATACTCACAAAAGTACTTATCCATATTTTTACTCCAAAATTCAAGATTCAAAACCCTCATCCCAAGCTAAGGATTATCTTCAAGCTTCATGCCTCCATTTTCAATCTTCACCAAGAACTTCTTCAAAGCTAAGGTATGTGGTGTTGAATCATTGGGTCCTTTCACCCATGGTGCCTAAGCCTCCTTTATACTAATATTGCATGATTTAAAACTGATTTTACATGTGGGTCTTGTATATTGAGAAATTTACTGCACAATGCTTTAAGTTCATGAATGTATGGTTGTTTTAGCAGGTTTTGAGCTCTAGATCTTGGATCTAATGTTGGATTTGATGATGGATTTTGATGTAAATGTCTTAGGGGTGTTGCAAAGTGTTTATTGATGGTTTTACTACAGTTTTCTTGCATAATTTCATCTCCAAATTGCATGATCTTTTACCCTCATTACACACCCCACGGTGTTTCATAAAATGTCCGGCTATGGTTTCTTAAGGAAATAAAAGTCTAAAGCATGAGATATGATATGAATGATATTATGATGATGAAATGAGCTTATGTACACGAGTTTTCCTATATGAAATTTTTCTTTAGAGCATATGATAAATCCTATATAAAGTGTTGAATTAGACTATACCCGATCCGCCCGGGGACAAGAGCCCGGATAACCATATTGGGGGATTTATACCCATCAAACATGGGAGGGGTATATACTTTGTCACCGTGTTGATAAGATATGATTATGATCAACCATGTGAGGGATTTATACCACACAACCACCAAGGGGTTTACACCTTGAATAGCTAGCTTCGTCTCTTCTACACATGTGATATCTGATATAAGCATGAGCTACTTAAGCATGTTTTGCTTATGCATTGAACATACATGTCATCTTGTTATACTATGCCTATTGTATAATATATGCATTTTGAGTATGATGTCTATCTATTGTTACATTGCATCCCACATACTTAGTACATTCAAACAAACGTACTAACGCATACTCTTGCCTACATGATATCACCATGTAGGAACCGGTGCTCAAATTGATCATTCTCCTCCTCCACATGGCTAGATCAGTTCTATTCAAAGCTAGTTGGTGAGCCATCCACTTTGGGGACATTAGTCTATCTTGGTATTATCTATGTATTGAGACACTTTCTTGTGTTCTATTTTAACTATGAGTGTGAGCTCGGTTACTTTGTCTTGGCTCCCGCTCGATCCATGTATTTAGAGGTGTTTGTTGGACAAGTTATGTATCTATTTTATGAGCTATGATTCCATTGCCCTTATTGATGATGTTTTGCAAGCTCTCCCCTAGCCCCCCTTTGCCTCTTAATCTTATTTTATGTCTTTTACATGCTTCCGTAACCTATGATGTGTAATGATAAGCTGAGAGCTTGACTGGGGTTCCTTCGGGTTTCTCATTTTCCGTGTCACATCTACGCCTTAGGCTTGGGTCATGAAAAACTTTGTATCAGAGCACTAGGTTGATATGTCCTCGGAGTCCAACACACAGTATCGATTAAAGTCCTATTCATAGTTATGAAGCGCGCCATGACTATGAATAGGAGGCGATGAGGCATTTTAGGAAATGTTTCCTTCCTCATATTCTGTGTCATGCTATAGAGTTGTAGTAAGTATTCCCCTCATAACAATTGATCTTTGCTATGCTAGATTATGCCAAACATTAGAGGAAGACACGCCCAAACTCCCGAGGGGTAACCTACCAATGGTGAGCTCCAGGATGCTCTTACTATTCTTGCCCAAGTGGTGGCAGAGGGCCAATCCCCTCATGCTACTACCCCGAGAGCTATGGTAAGAGACTTCATGAGGATGAATTCTTCGGTTTTTCATAGGTCAAAGGTGGATGCAGGTCCACAAGAGTTCATTGATGATGTCTACAAAATCTTGAATATCATGGGTATTGGGCAAAATCAAAAGGCGGAGCTAGTTGCATACCAACTCAAGCGGGTAGCCCAAATTTGGCATGAACAATGGAAGGGTGAGAAGAGGGTTGTTAATGTTGTGTTTTGGGAGGAGTTCAAATTGGCCTTCCTTAATCCATTTTTCCCTCTTGAGCTTAGGGAAAAAAAGTTGGTAGAGATTATGAACTTGAAATAAGGTGCAATGAGTGTGAGGGAGTATTCCCACAAGTTTAATCAACTTTCAAAGTATGCTCCTCACTTGGTGTCCGATCCTAGATCAAGGATGAATAAATTTGTGATGGGGGTCTCTGACTTGGTGAGGGCAGAATACCGGTCCGCCTTGCTTATTCATGACATGGACTTGTCTCGGTTGATGACATATTTTGAGCAAATGGAAGAGGAGAAATTGAGGAAGAAAAGGGGGCATGAGGCCAAGCGGGCCTAATTTGAGGGTAAATTCCAAAAGTGTGCTAAGAATCATCAAGGTTAAGGGCCTCCTCATGCTACTAATAGGGAGTTTGTCAATGACCTCTCTAGGCCACAAGGTGTGGGTGGAATGAATCTTAATGATGTGTGCCCTAAATGTGGAAGAAGGCATGGAGTCCCATGTTTGAGGGGTTTAATGCATGCTATGAACGTGGGGAGCTTGGTCATAAGAAGGTACATTGTCCAAGAAACTGTGGCAAAGCCTAGGGTGCTAATGCTATTCCATTGGGAAGAGGTGGTCCTCATGGTGGTGCCCCAAGGAAAAATTAATTGGAAGGCAAGGGGTTGGTGAGGTCCACAATGTTGTTACCGGTATGTTGAAAATCTTTGATTTTGATGTGTATACTTTGATTGATCCGGGTGCCACTCTTTCCTTTGTTACTCCTTTTGTTGCTAAAAAGTTCCATGGTGTTCCTGAATTATTGTATGAGTCATATGAAGCATCTACTCCTATTGGTGCCTCTATTGTTTCTAGAAACGTTTATAGGAGTTGTCCTTTTTACAGTTTTAATAAGTTGTTGCCTTGTGATCTTGTTGAATTAGACATGGTAAACTTTGATGTCATTCTTGGGATAGATTGGGTGCATGCCTATTATGCTTTTGTTGATTGTAGAACCCATGGGGTCAAGTTCCAATATCCTAATGAACCCGTCCTTGAGTGGGAAAGTCAAGATTTGGTAGTCAATGGTAGATCCATTTCATGCATTAAAGCCCATAAGTTGATTTCTAGGGGGTGTTTGTATCATCTTGTGAGTGTTAAAGATGTGGAGTCCAAGGTCCCTTCCATTGAGTCAGTCCCCATTGCAAACGAGTTTCTTGATGTCTTCCTAAATGACCTTCCTGGTATTTCTCCTAAAATAGAGATAGAATTTGCATATATCTTCTTCTCGATACTTACCCTATCTCCATTCACCCTTAACGTATGGCCCCGGCGGAGTTGAAGGAGTTAAAAGAGAAATTGAAAGATTTGTTGGAAAATAGATTTATTAGACCTAGTCAATCACCTTTGGGTGCTCTGTTTTTGTTTAAAAAGAAGAAGGATGGATTACATAGGATGTGCATTTATCGGTGAAACGACCACAAAAAATGCAAAAAAATGTGCCTTGGAATGCCTAGAATTTTAATTTCCATAAATCTAAAAATCCATTTGTTGTTTTGGAAATCCAACCTCATATTTGTGATGAGGGCATCAAAATTAGGTGAAAAAGAATCTAAACTCGATTTAAGAGCGAAAGAATATCAATTATAAATTTTTGAGGGATGATTTCCAGTGAGCTATTTGCGATGCTCGCACGACGCGCCTTAGGTGTGCTTTAGTACAAATCCCCCTCCATTTCCCAAACATGTTTTGATTTATACTTAGTCAAATTTCACCCTTATATCATCTTAAACATTTGCCAATACTCCCCAAAATACTTAGCCATATTTTGATTCCTAAATTCAAGACCCAAAAGTTTTATCTAGATTTAAGGATTCTCTTCAAACTTCAAGTCTCCACTGTCAACCTTCACCAAGAACTTCTCCAAAGCTAAGGTATGTGTTGTTGAGCCATTGGGTCCTTCCAGTCATGGCGCCTAAGCCTCTTTTTTACTAATACTGTATGGTTTAAAGTTAATTGTACACATGGGTCTTGTATATTGATAAATTTACAGCACAATGATTTCAGTTCATGAAAGTATGCTTGTTTTAGCATGTTTTGAGCTCTAAATCTTGGATCTAATATTAGATTTGATGTGGGGTTTTGATGTGAAGGCCTTGGGGCTGTTGCAAGGTGTTGATTGATGGTTTTACAACAGATTTTCTTGTATGATTTTATCTCTAAATTGCTTGGTCTTTTGCCCCCACTACACACCCCAAAGGTGTTCGATAAAATGTCCGGTTATGGTTTCTTGAGGAAATAAAGGCCAAAAGCATGAGATACGTTATGAATGATGTTATAATGATCAAAAGAGCTTATGTGTATGATATAATTGACTATATGATGATGAAATGAGCTTATGTATATGATGAACTCTATATAAAGTGTTGCATTAGACCATGCCCGATCCGGGGGGACAAGAGCCCGGGTAACCGAGGGAAGGGTTCGTACTTCTCCACCAGTGATGGGGCGGCATCATCACTAACCTAGATGGGGGTTTATACTCATCCAATGAGATGGGGTTCGTGGGCATCCACTTAGGTGATGGGGCGACATTATCACCAACCAAGATGAGGGTTCATACTCATCCACTTAAGTGATGGGGCGATTCCATCACTAACCCCAAGGGTTGATACCTTGGAAATCTTTCTTGGTATCTTCTACAAAGATGATATTCTATATGAGCATGGATTACTTAAGCATGTTTTACTTATGTATTGAATATACATGTCATCTTGCTATATTATGCGTATTAGCTATTGTTATGCATGTTGATCATGAAGCTTATCTCTTTTTGCATTGCATCACATATACTTAGTGCATTCAAACATACTAACGCATACTCTTGCCTACATGATATCACCATGTAGGAACCGATGCCCAAGTTGATCATACTCCTCCTCCTCGTGGCTAGAAAATATTATTTCAAGCTTGCTGGTAAGTCCTCTATTTCGGGGACTTTGGTTTATATTTCCCTCTTATCTATGTATAGAGAAACTATATTATGTTCTATTTGACTATGACGGTGAACCAGGTTACTCTATCTTGGCCCCTGCTCTAAGTATGTATGTAGAGGTGTTTGTTGGACAAGTTATGTATTTATGATATGAGATATAATTCATTGCCTTTTGATGTTGATGTGTTGCAAAGCTTTCGCTTAGCCCCAATTGCCCCACTCTATTCTACACATCTTTTATGTGCTTTCACTACCAAGGATGTGTAATGACAAGTTAAGAGGCTTGTTTGGGGTTCCTTCGGGTTTCCCATTGGCCATATCATGTCTAGGCCCTATGCTTGGGTCGTGAAAAACTTGGTATCAGAGCACTAGATTGTTAGATCCTCGGACTCTAACACACCGCGTCGATTAGAGTTCAGTTCATGGTTGTAAGCGCGCCATGACTATGTATAAGAGGCTGTGAGACATTTTAGAAAATGTTTCCCTTCTTCATGTTCTAAGTTGTACTATAGAGTTGTGATAAGTTTTCCCCCATAACGATTGTTCTTTTCTATGTTAGATCATGCTAAACACTATAGGAAGACGGGCCGTAACTCCCGAGGAGCAACCTTCCAATGGTGAGCTTCGGGATTCTCTTGCTATGCTTGGCCAAGTGGTGGCCAATAAAGCCCAACAAGGAGCCCAATCCCCTCATGCTAATACCCCGGGAGCTAGGGTAAGAGACTTCATGAGGATGAATCCTCCAGCTTTCCATTGGTCAAAGGTGGATGAAGATCAACAAGAGTTTATTGATGAGGTCTATAAAATCTTGTCTATCATGGGTGTTGCGCCAAATGAGAAGGCGGTATTGGTGGTATACCAACTCAAAGGGGTGGGCCAAATTTGGTTTGGTCAATGGAATGGTGAGAAAGGCAATGGCTATGTGGTTCTTTGGGAGGAATTCAAATTGGTCTTCCTTAATCGATTCTTCCCTCTTGATCTTAGAGAAGCAAAGTTGGTTAAGTTTATGAACTTGAAACAAGGTGTTATCAGTGTGAGGAAGTATGCCCTCAAATTTAATCAACTTCCAGAGTATGCTCCCCACTTGGTAGCTGATCCTAGGTCAAGGATGAATAATATTGTTATGGGGGTTTCTAACTTGGTAAGTGAAGAATGCCGGTCCGCCTTGATTATTGGTGACATACACTTGTCTCGGCTGATGACATATGCCGAGTAAATGGAAGAAGAGAATTTGAGAAAAAGGAGGGGTCATGACGCCAAGAGGGCCCATTTTTAGGTTAAGTTCCACAAGGGTGCTAGACTTCAACAAGGCCAAAGGCCTCCTCATGCTACAAATAGGGAGTTTGCCAATGACATCACTAGACCTCAAGGTAGTAGTGGGGTGGCTCCTATTGATATGTGTCCTAGATGTGGGAAAAGTCATAATAGCCCATGTTTAAATGCTACTAGTGCATGCGATGGTTGTGGGGAGCTTGGTCACAAGAAAATAAATTGTCCAAGAAACTATGGCAAGTTTCGTGGTGCAAATGCGGTCCCATTGGGTAGAGGTGGTCCTCAAGGTGGTGCCCCAAGGCACAACCGATTTTATGCTCTACATGGGAGGCAAAGGGTTAGTGAGGTCTCCGATGTTGTAACCGGTATGTTGAAAATCTTTGATCTTGATATATATGCTTTGATTGATTCGGGTGCCACCCCTTCCTTTGTTATACCACCTTTGTTGCTAAGAAGTTCCATTTTGAGTTAGATTTGTTGCATGAGTCATATCAAGTGTCTACTCCCATTGGTGCATCTATTGTTGCTAGGAGGGTGTATAGAAATTGTCTGATTTGCATTTTGCATAAAATCTTACCTTGTGATCTTGTTGAATTAGATATGGTTGATTCTGATGTTATTCTTGGGATGGATTGGTTACATGCCTACTATGCTTCTATTGATTGTAGAACTCATAGGGTGAAGTTTCAATTCCCAAAAGAACCCATCCTTGAATGGGAAAGTCTTGATGTGGTAGCAAGGTGTAGGTTCATCTCATGCATTAAAGGCCATAGGTTGATTTCCAAGGGGTGTTTGTATCATCTTGTGAGGGTCAAGGAAGTGGATTCCAAAGTCCCTTCCATTGAGTCATTCCCAGATGTAAATGAGTTTCTTGATGTCTTTCTAAATGAGCTACCCGGTGTCCCTCCCGAAAGGGAGATAGATTTTGGCATAGATCTCATTCTCGACACTCAACCTATCTCTATTTTCCCTTACCGTATAGCCCCGGTGGAGTTGAAGGAGTTAAAGGATCAATTGAAAGATTTGTTTGAAAAAAGATTTATTAGACCTAGCCAAGCACCTTGGGGTGCACCAGTTTTATTTGTGAAGAAGAAATAAGGTCACTTCGAATGTGCATTGACTACCGGAAACTCAATAAGGTCACTATAAAGAATAGATATCCCCTTCAAAGATTTGATGACTTGTTTGACCAATTGCAAATGGCTAGCTTCTTCTCTAAGATTAATCTTTTGTCCGGGTACCATCAACTGAGGGTGAGGGAGTGTCATATTCCCAAGATGATATTCTGGACTAGATATGGGCACTATGAATTTGTGGTGATGTCATTTGGATTGACTAACACAGCGGCCGTCTTCATGGACGTAATGAATAGGGTCTTCAAGCCCTACCTTGATTATTTTGTTGTGGTTTTCATTGATGAATATTTTTATCTATTCACATAGTAGGGAAGGGCATATGGGCCATGTGAGGGTTGTGTTGCAAAGATTGAGGGAGGAGAGATTGTATGCTAAGTATGGCAAGTGTGAATTGTGGTTAGAGAAGGTCGCATCTTGGGTCATGTGGTGTCAAAGGATAGTATAAAAGTGGATCCTGAGAAAACCAATGTGATTTGAAATTGGCCTAGACCATTGACTCCGTCAGACATTAGGAGTTTCTTGGGCCTTGCAGGTTACTATAGAAGGTTTGTGAATAGGTTTTCCTCCATTTCTTCCCCTATGACAAAATTAACTTAAAGGAGGGTGAAGTTTGTGTGGACTGATGAACGTGAGAAATGTTTCCAAACATTGATGGATAGACTTGTGTCCGCTCTTATATTGTCACTACCAAATGGGCTTGAGGGTTTCGTTGTGTATTGTGATGCTTCTAGAGTTGATTTGGGTTGTGTGCTAATGCTAAATGGTAAGGTCATAGCCTATGCTTCTAGAAAACTCAAGGTGCATTAAAAGAACTAACCTACCCAAGATCTTGAATTCGCCACTGTGGTGTTTGCAATAAACATTTTGTGACATTATTTGTATGGGGTGTATGTTGATGTCTTCACCCATCATAAGATCCTTCAATATGTCTTCAGACACAAAGATCTTAATTTGAGACAAAGAAGGTGGCTAGCACTCCTTAAGGACTATGACATGAGTGTGCATTACCATTCGGGTAAGGAAAATATTGTGGCGGATGCTTTGAGTCAGATGTCCATGTGTAGCCAAGCTCATGTGGATGGTGGTGAAATGGAGATGGCTAGGGAGGTGCATAGGTTGCCTAGATTAGGGGTGAGATTGGAAGGTGTGGCTAATGGTTTTGTTGTGGTTGATGGTTCTAAAACTTCTTTGGTTGATGAGGTAATAGCAAAACAAGATCTAGACTCCTCCTTGCTTGAATCAAAGGCCTTGGTAAAAGAGGAAAAAATAGATGTTTTCTCCTAAGGGGGAGATGGGGCCCTTAGATACCAAGTTAGGTTGTGTGTGCCATGTGTTGATGGTTTGAGGGAGAAAATTCTTGATGAACCCCATAATTCATCTTATTCTATCCACCGCAATTCCACTAAAATGTATAGAAACTTGAGGGAGGTGTATTGGTGGGGAGACATGAAGAAGGACATTGCCAAATTCATTTTCGGATGCCATAGTTGCCAACAATTCAAAGCCGAACATCAACGGCTGCGCGACCTAACCCATGACATAGAGATTCTACTTGGAAGTGGGAGGTGATTAACATGGATTTTTTGGTAGATTGCCCAAGACTAGGAATGGCTTTGATTCCATATGGGTGGTGGTTGATAGGATGACAAAATTGGCTCACTTTCTACTAGTCAAGACTACCTATGGGGCTGAAGAGTATGCAAGGCTGTACATCCATAAGTTAGTGAGGTTACATTGGATTAATTTATCCATCATATCGGGTTGGGGTGCACAATTTACTTCACACTTTTGGAGATCTTTTTAAAGGGGTCTTTGTATCAAAGTTCACCTTAGGGCTTGTGTATTGGAGCTTAAAGGTAGTTGGGATAACCATCTTCCATTGATTGAGTTTTCCTACAACAATAGCTGTCATTCTAGCATCGGTATGATTCCATTCAGGGCACTTTATGGGAGACGTTGTAGATCACCGGTGGGGTGGTTTGAGTTTGGAGAGGTGGATTTATTGGGACCGAATTTGGTTATCGAAGCTCGTGAGAAGGTTAAGATGATTAGGGAAAGGCTGAGGACAACCCAAAGTCATCAAAAATCCTATCCCGATATGAGTAGAAGAGACCTAGAATTCCAAATGGGTGATTGGGTCTATTTAAAGGTTTCTCCAATGAAAGGCGTGGTCCATTTTGGTAAAAACGGTAAGTTGAGTCCAAGGTATGCTGGTCCTTATGATGTGATTGATAGGGATGTCAATGTAGCTTATGAGTTGAAGTTGCCTAGTGAAATGGATTTGGTCCATCCGATGTTCCTTGTCTCTATGTTGAGAAAATGCGTTGGTGACCCTAATGCCATTGTATCTCTTGATGTTTTCGGTGATGTGGAGGATAACTTAACTTATGAGGAGATCCCGGTTGAGATCTTGGATAGACAAGTAAAGAGATTGAGGAACAAAGAAGTGACGTCTTTAAGGTCCTTTAGAGGAACCAATAAGTCGAAAGTGCTACTTGGTAGGCTGAAGCGGACATGAAGAAGTCATATCCTTATCTTTTCCATTCCATTCAACCCTAAGGTACTAATCCTAAGTCTCATATGTGATTTTAAGTTCTACGTTTTAGCATTCATGTTTAAGTTGGTAAACTTATGATAATTTTACATTTATGTTGAGAATTTGAAAATGGTGTTTTTACATGTTATGTTGCATTATTGGTGGAGCTGTCTTCTGCATGACCACTCTTGTCTTGCACGTCTCTTTTACATTTGGGGACGAATGTTCCCAAGGGGAAGATATTGAAACGACCCTAAAAAGTGCCCAAAAATGTGCCTCGAAATGCCTAGAATTTTAATTTTCATTTATATAAAATTTATTTCGTGATTTTAAAAATATGACCTCATATTTGTGATCAGGGGGTCAAAATTAGGTGAAAAAGGGTCTAACCTCGATTTAAGAGTGAAAGAATAGCAATTATAAATTTTTAAGGGACGATTTCTAGTAAGCTGTTCGCGATGCTTCCACGCCGCTCCTTGGGCGTGCTTTAGTACAAATCCCTCTCCACATCCTCTCTGTGATGTGGATATGTGTTTTTCGCCTGGCAATCTTTCTTGTGCGGCCCAAAATATTCTAAGTGTTGGGCCAAAGTTTCCCAAATGTGTTTTGATCTATACATAGTCAAATTTCACCCTTATATCATCCTAAATATTTCCCTATTACTCCGCAAACCACTTAGCCATATTTTCACTTCTAAATTCAAGACCCAAAACCATCATCTGGATTTAAGGATTCTCTTCAAGCTTCAAGTCTCCATTGTCAACCTTCACCAAGAACTTCTCCAAAGCTAAGGTATGTGGTGTTGAGCCATTAGGTCCTTTAACCCATGGTGCCTAATCCTCCTTTTTACTAATATTGGGTGGTTTAAAGTTGATTTCACATGTGGGTCTTGTATATTGAGAAAATTACTGCACAGTGATTTTAGTTCATGAAAGTATGCTTGTTTTAGCATGTTTTGAGCTCTTAATATTAGATCTAATGTTGGATTTGATGTGGGGTTTTGATGTGAATGTCTTGGGGTTGCTGCAAAGTGTTGAACGATGGTTTTACAAAAGATTTTCTTGCATGATTTCATCTCTAAGTTTCATAGTCTTACCCCCATTACACAGCCCCAAGGTGTTTGACAAAATGTTTGGTTATGGTTTCTTGAGGAAATGAAGGTCCAAAGCATGAGATATGATATGAATAATGTTATGGTGATGAAAACAACTTTTGTATATGATATAATTGACTATACGATGATGAAATGAGCTTATGCATATGATGAACTATACATAAATTGTTGCATTAGACCATGCCCGATCCAGGTGGACAAGAGCCCGGGTAACTGAGGGAAGGGTTCGTACTTCTCCACCTAGTGATGGGGAGGCATCATCAATAACCTAGATGGGAGTTTATACTCATCAACTGTGATGGGGGTTCGCACCCATCCACCTAGGTGGTGGGGCGGCATTATCACCAACTGAGATGAGGGTTCGTACTTATCCACATAAGTGATGGGGCAACATCATCATTAACCCCAAGGGGTTCATACCTTGGAAATCTGGCTAGTCTCTTCTACACATATGATATTCTATATGAGCATGGATTACTTAAGCACGTTTTACTTATGCATTGAGCGTGCATGTCATCTTGCTATATTATGCCTATTGCCTGTTGTTATGCATGTTGATCATGAAGCTTATCTTTTGTTGCATTCCATCCCACATACTTAGTTCATTCAAACGTACTAACATATACTCTTGCCCACCATGTAGGAACCGGTGTCCAAGTAGATCCTCCTTCTCCATGTGGCAGACGGTACTATTCCAAACTTGTTGGTAAGTCCTTCATTTTGGGGATTTTGATTTATGTTTCCCTCTTATCTATGTATTGAGAAACTATCTTATGTTCTATTTGATTATGAGGGTGAGCCCGGTTACATTGTCTTGGCCCCCGCTCTATCTATGTATGTAGAGGTTCTTATTGATTAAGTTATGTATTTATGATATGAGCTATGATTCCTTGACTTTTGATGTTGATGTGTTGCAAAGGTTTCCCTTAGCTCTAATTGCCAGACTCTATTCTACATGTCTTTTATATGCTTCCACGACCAAGGATGTGTAATGACAAGTTAAGAGACTTGTTTGGGCCTCCTTCAGGTTCCCCATTCGTCGTGTCACGTCTAGGCCCTAGGCTTGCATTGTGACAACCAATAACTCAATAGGGTCACTATAAAGAATAGATATCCTCTTCCAAGAATTGATGACTTGTTTGATCAGTTGTAAGGGGTTATCCTTTTCTCAAAGATTGATCTTCTGTCCGGGTAACATCAAGTGAAGGTGAGGGAGTGTGATATTCCCAAGACGGTCTTCCGGACTAGATACTGGCATTATTAATTTGTGGTGATGTCCTTTGACTAAGGCACCAACCATCATCATGGGCCTAATGAATAGGGTATTCAAACCCTACCTTGATTCGGTTGTCGTGGTCTTCATTGATGATATTTTGATCTATTCACATAGTAGGGAGGAGCATATGAGTCATTTGAGGGTTGTGTTGCAAAGATTGAGGGAGGAGAGATTTTATGCTAAATATGAACAATGTAAATTTTGGTTGAAGGAGGTTACATTCTTGGGTCATGTGGTGTCGGGGAATGACATCAAAGTGGATCCTAAGAAGACCGTTGTGATTAGGAATTGGATTAGACCATTGACCCTATCGGGTATTAGGAGTTTCTTAGGACTTTCGGGTTACTATAGAGGGTTTGTGGATGGTTTCTACTCCATTACTTCCCCTATGACAAAGTTGACTCAAAAGAAGGTTAAGTTTGTGTGGGTCGATGAATATGAGAAAGGCTTCCAAACATTGAAAGATAGGCTTGTTTCCGCTCCTATATTGTCATTACCATATGGGCTTGAGGGTTTTGTCATGCATTTGATGCATCTAGAGTTGGTTTGGGTTGTGTGCTGATGCAAATTGGTAAGTTCATAGCCTACGCTTCTAGGCAACTCAAAGTGCACGAAAGGAATTACCCTACCCATGATCTAGAGTTAGCCGCCGTTGTGTTCTCATTGAAGATATGACGTCATTATTTATATGAGGTGAATATGGATGTCTTCACCGATCATAAGAGCCTCAAATATGTCTTCACTAAAAAAGATCTCAACTTGAGACAAAGAAGGTGGCTAAAACTCCTTAAGGACTATGACATGAGGGTGCATTTCCATCCCTGTAAGGCAAATGTTGTGGCGGTTGCTTTGAGTCAAGTGACCATGGGTAGCGTAGCCCATTTGGATGGTGGTGATAGGGAGATAGCTAGGGAGGTGCATAGATTTGCTAGATTGGGGGTTAGGTTGGAAGATATGGGTAATTGTGTAGTTTCTATTGATGGTTCTAAATCATTTTAGGGTGATGAGGTGATAACAAAACAAGATCTAGACTCCTCTTCGCTTGAATTGAAGGCCTTGGTGAAAGAGGGCAAAATTAAGGTTTTCTCCCAAGGGGGAGATGGGGCCCTTAGATACCAAGGTAGGTTGTGTGTGCCATGTGTTGATTGTTTGAGGGAGAGAATTCTTGCTGAGGCCCATAATTCTTCTTACTCTTTCCACCCCGTTTCCACCAAAATGTATAAAGACTTGAGGGTTGTGTATTAGTGGGGAGGCATAAAAAGGGACATTGAAAAATTTATTTCCGGTTGCCATAGTTGTCAACAAGTCAAGGCCGAACACCAAAGGCCGGGTGGCCTAACCCAAGACATAGAGATTCCCACTTGGAAGTGAGAGGTGATTAACATGGATTTTGTGGTTGGGTTGCCCAAGACTAGGAAATGTTTTGACTCCATATGGGTGGTGGTTGATAGGATCACAAAGTCGGCTAACTTTCTACCAGTTAAGACCACATATGGGGCTGAAGAGTATGCAAGGTTGTACATCCATGAGTTAGTGAGGATACATGGGGTTCCTTTGTCCATTATATCATATCATGGTGCACAATTTACTTCAAACTTTTGGATGTCTTTTCAAAGTGGTCTTGGTACCAAAGTTCAACTTAGTACGACTTTCCACCCTCAAATGGATGGTGAAGCCGAAAAGACAATTAAAACACTTGAGGATATGCTTAGGGCTTGTGTGTTGGAGATTAAAAGTAGTTGGGATGGACATCTTCCATTGATTGAGTTTTCCTACAACAATAGCTATCACTCTAGCATCAGTATGGCTCCTTTTGAGGATCTTTATGGGTGACGTTGTAGATCACTGGTAGGTTTGTTTGAGGTTGGAGAGGTGGATTTATTGGGGCCGGATCTGGTTATGAATTCTCTTGAGAAGGTTAGGATGATTAGGGAAAGTTGGAGGACAGCACAAAGCCGTCAAAAATCCTATGCCGATGTGAGAAGAAGAGACCTTATACCAAAAGTAGGTGATTGGGTCTATTTGAACGTTTCTCCAATGAAAGGTGTGGTCCGTTTTGGTAGAAACGGGAAGTTGAGTTCAAGTTATGAGGTGATAGAGAGTATTTGCAAGGAAGCTTACAAGTTGAAGTTGCCTAGAGAAATGAATTTGGTTAATCCAGTATTCCATGTTTCTATGTTGAGGAAGTGTGTTGGTGATCCGAAGGCCATTGTGCCTCTTGATGTTATGGTATTGTTGACGATAACTTAACTTGTAAGGAGGTTCCGGTTCAAATCTTGGATAGGCAAGTGTAAAGATTAATGAACAAGGAGGTGACATCCGTTAAGGTCCTTTGGAGGAACCAACAAGTTTAAAGTGCTACACTAAAGCCTAAGATACTAATCCTAAGATACTAATCCTAAGTCCCATATGTGATTTCAAGTGTTACATTTCAACCCGTATATCATTCATATGCTTTCATGTTTAAGTGGGTAAACTCATGATGATTTTACACTTATGTTGAGAATTTGAAAATGGTGTTTTACATGTTATGTTGCATTCTTGTTGGAGCTTATTTGTGCATGATCACTTTTTTCTTGTATATCTCTTTTACATTCAAGGACGAATTTTCCCAAGGGGGAGATATTGAAATGACGCCAAAATGTGCCCAAAAACGAGCCTCAAAATGCCTGGAATTTTAATTTTCATACATCTTAAAATCTGTGCGTGATATTGAAAATTCGACATCATATTATTTTTCAGGGGTCTTAATTAGAGGGAAAAGGGTCTAAACCCGATTTTAGAGCCATCAAATCACAATTTTGAAATTTCAAAGAAAATCAATTTTGAGAGGCAGTCCATGAAAACTCCGGGACACACCTCTATCATGGAGCAGTGTTAATCTTGCCCAAGTTTGTTGTCTGGGTCGAAGAATTTTAAGACTTGGGCCTAAGTGTTCCCAAAGGTATTTTTACCTATAGTTAGCCTTACTTCCCCCTCATATCATCCTAAACATTTCCCAATACTCATCAAAACACTTAGCCATTTTTTCAATCAAGAATTCAAGGCTCAAAACTCTCATCCCAAGCTAAGGATTATCTTCAAGCTTCAAGCCTCCATTTTCAATCTTCACCAAGAATTTCTCCAAAGCTATGGTATGTCGTGTTGAACCATTGGGTCCTTTCATCCTTGGTGCCTAAGCCTCCTTTTTACTAATATTGCATGACTTAAAGTTGATTTTATATGTGGGTCTTGTATATTGGGAAATATATTGCACAGTAATTTAAGTTCATGAAAGTATGGTTGTTTTAGCATGTTTTGAGCTCTAAATCTTGGATCTAATGTTGGATTTGAGGAGGGATTTTAATGTGAATGTCTTGGGGTACTTCATGGTGTTGATTGATGGTTTTATTACAGATTTTTTTCCATGATTTCATCTCTAAATTGCATGGTCTTTTACCCCCATGACACACCCCCAAGGTGTTAAATAAAATGTCTGATTATGGTTTCTTGAGGAAATGAAGATCCAAAGCATGAGATATGACATGAATGATGTTATGATGATGAAATGATATTATGTATACGATTATTCCTGTATGATTTGTGGCACTAGAGCATATGATAAATCCTATATAAAGTATTGTATTAGACCATACCCGATCCGGGGGGGACAAGAGCCCAGGTAACCATGTTGGGGGTTTATACCCATCAACTATGCGAGGGGTTTATGCTTCGTCACCATGTTGATAAAGTGTGATTATCATCAACCATGTGAGCGGTTTATATCATACAACCACCAAGGAGTTTATACCTTGAATAATTACCTTGGTCTCTTTTACATATATGATATCTGATATGAGCATGAGCTACTTAAGCATGTTTCACTTACGCATTGAACATACTTGTCATATTGTTATACTATGCTTATTGTACAATGTATGCATTTTGAGTATGATGTCTATCTATTGTTGCATTGCATCCCACACACTTAGTATATTCAAACGTACTAACGCATACTCTTCCCTAGATGATATCACTATGTAGGAATCAGTACTCAAGTTAATCATCCTCCTCCTCCATATGGCTAGATCGGTTCTATTAAAAGCTAGCTGGTGAGTCCTCCACTTTGGGTACCTTAGTCTATGTTGCTACTATCTATGTATTGAGACACTTTCTTATATTCTATTTTGACTATAAGGGTGAGCTCGGTTACTTTGTATTGGCCCCCGCTCTATACATATATTTAGAGGTATTTGTTGGACAAGTTATGTATCTATGTTATGAGTTATGACTCCTTGGCCTTTACTGATGATGTTTTGCAAGCTCTCCCTTAGCCCCCCCTTTCCCCTTAGTCTTATTGTATGTCCTTTATATGCTTCCGTGACCAATGATGTGTCATGATAATTTAAGAGGCCTGATTGAGGTTCCTTCAGATTCCTCATTCATCATGTCACGTTTAGGCCCTAGGCTTGGATCGTGACATAAACAATGAAAAGCCATAGCGGAAACTGATAAGCTGACCACCTGAATATCTGCCCCTACTAATAGGGAAAATCAGCCATAACTTTCACTAGGCAGACCTGCCAAACAACTTCTATCATCACACCTACTCTCGATAGCAACCTCACTCCAACTAAAAATAATAGTGTCAATGAATAAACAACAATACTAAGAAAAACAAGGAAGCCAAAAGGGAAGGTTAAATAGCGCAAGCGAATCAAGCACCAATTACAATCTACTCTGCCACAATATCGAATATAACTCTAGTACAACAATCCTCCACTACTACAAGAAAAAAGAAGTCTCCTACTATATTCAAGATACATGTCAATGCTAATCACATAAAATTCGAATGTCGAAGCTGCTCGATTTTAAGGATGGGTTATTCCTAATTTGCTCACCATTACAAGGGGAACCCTTCTAAGTTTTTTTCTTCCGATTATTGAAATGCTTAAACTCAGCAAGTAATCCCACCTGATCGGGTGTCGGGGTCATAGCATGCTAGTGCTGGATGGGTCAGGGAATTCGCACTGTGATGGGCTATAGAAATGGGCCCATAAAATCTATCCCCCAAACATCAAATAATTTGATCACCATAATGGTGTTTAGAGGGAGCTTGTGCTTGTGGGTAACACTACCTTCTCTCTAACATTTGTCATGAGCCTTGGTGCAGTGATGTGCATCTTGGTGAATGGTTGGCCAATATTATCCACACTGCAAGATCTTTTTTGTTGTCTGTCACGACCCAAGCCTAGAGCCTAGACGTGACCAGCGAATGGGAAACCCAAAGGAACACTAAACAAGCCTCATAACATATCGTTACACATCCTTGGTCACAGAAACAAGATAGTTCATTATAAGAACCATAAACAAGGGGACATTGGGACTATAAGAGAGACTCATATTTAAATAGCTTGAATAACATAAGTGAGTCAACGTTCAAGCACAACAATACCTCTAACATAGAAGTTAGCGGGAGCCAAGACAAGCAGCCGGGCTCACCCTCATAGTCAAAGTATACCAAAAAGGAAAGATAGTCTTCAATACATAACACAAGAACATATATATTACCTTCGGACAAGAGGACTCACCAACTAGCTTGAGTAGAAGCCACTAGCCATATGGAGGAGGATAATGACAAAATGGAGCTCTTGTTCTTACATGGTAATATCATGTAGGCATAGATTATGCATTAGTATGTTTGAATGAACTAAGTATGTAAGATGCAATGCAACAAATGATAGGAAACAAAATCTAAATGCATAAACATAGACAATGGATAACATAGTCACGATATGACTTATATGAATGATGATTGAAGTAAGATCATGCTTATATAAATAATAATACGTGAGTAGAAGGAAACCATCATCATAGACCAAGCAACTAGTGCTTAGAATCCAAGGTTTAGCACCCTCTTGTAGGGTGATCAAGGTATATACCACTTAATCGGTAGCTGAACATCAAACTCTTTATCAAGGTGGACAAAGTATCAACCCATCAACAATGGTTAATAGACATTGGACCCTTCATATAGGTGGCCAAAGCATCAAGCTCTTGTCAGTTTATGGATATCCCACCCTCCATTTAAGTGTCCAAGGCATCAACCCCTTGCCGGTTAATGGACATCCCACCCTCCATTTAGGTCGCTAAGGTATCAACCCCTCAACAATTGTTAATGGACATCCCACCCTCCATTTAGGTGGCCAAGGCGTCACACATTGCCGGTTAATAGACATCACACCCTCCACCAAGGCGGTCATCTTAGAATAGCATAAATGCTTCTCATAAACATAGCTCATATAAACATTCATTTCGTCATCATAAAGTCATTCAACTCATAAGACATGCTTTGGACCTTCAATCCCTCAAGAAACCACATCGGAACATTTTGTCAAACACTTAGAGGGTGTGTAGTGCTTGTATAAAACCATGAAATATAGTGATGAAATAATGCAAGAAAATACATCGTAAAACTATAAATCAACACCTTGCAACATCCTTAAGCAATACACATCGAAACACCTCATTAAATTATACAATAGTTTCAAGATTTATAGCTCAAAACATAGCCAAACAATCATAACTTTACATAGCTTTAACATAGTGTGTAGTGACTTTAATAGTATTCAAGAACCCATTTGTTGATCAACTTTAAATCATGCAATTCGAGAGAAAGGAGGTTTGGGCATCATGGGTGAAAGGAACCCATGAAAGAAACCAGCATACCTTAGCTTTGGAGATGAATTGATGAAAATTGGAGATGGAGAGTTGAAGCTTGAGAGGAAATTCTTAGATCCGTATGAGGGTTTTAGGACTTGAATTTGCGAGTAAATAATTGGCGTAGTATTTTGGTGAGTATTGGGGAATGTTTAGGATGATATGAGAGTGAAATAAGGCTAAGTATAGGTAAAAATAAATTTGGAAACACTTAGGCCCAAGACTCAAAAGTTTTGGACCATAAGAAAATAACTGGGGAAGCATTTATGTAGGTCTGCATCACAGACTGTCGCGGAGACCAAGTTTACACATGTCCGCAAAAGCTGCATGTCATGGAACTGTCACAGATAGACATTGGAAATTAAAATTTTGGAAATTTGAAATTGTGATTCGATTGCTTAAAATCGAGGTTAGACTTATTATCCCTTAATTTTGACCCCCCGAATAAGAATATAAAGTCAAATTTTTGATATCACGCCAGGATTTTGAGATATATAGAATTTAAAACTCCAGGCATTCCAAGGCACATTTTTGGGTACATTTTGGTGTCGTTTCAATATCCTAAATCCACTTTGATGCCCGCTTACAAAATATGAGTGGAAAGCCTCTAAAATGCTCATAATTTCTACCTTAAGAATGTAGCAATGAATAATTCCATCCGCACATATGCGGAACAAATATGTATCATCCCCGAAAAAATTGTCACATTAGACATAAACTTACGACACTAGTGAGCAGTAAAGTCTAGTGGCACAACATCACTAGCCAAATAGTTTGGATAATCTGCAAACCATGGTATCAAGTTATAAGATGCTACTAGTGCTCTCTTATAAGGGATAAAATCATCAATTTCCACCCCATTGTCGAACTTTACTATAGCCTCATCCTCTAATCTTCATAAGTAGTCTGCAACCTAATTTTCAGTTCCCTTTTTGTCAATCACAACAATGTCAAACTCCTAAAGAAGAAATACCCATTGAATCAACTTGGAGTTTGCATCCTTCCTCGCTATTATTTACTGCAATGGTGAGTGATCAATATGTATAATGAATGTGGTTCCCAAGAGGTAAGACCTGAAATTCTCAAATGCAAAGACTACTACAAGTATCTCCTGCTCTGTGACTGTAGATTTTTTGTGCCATATTTATGACTTTGCTAGCATAATAGATGGGATGTAAAATCTTCTCTCTGCATTTTCCCAACACCATACCAAGTGAAAGCCCTGTTACATCACACATAATCTAAAAGGCTTCAACCAATCTAGAGAAACTATTATATGTATTGATATCAACTTTTGCTTCAACCCTTGAAAAGTTTTCTAGCATGCATAATCAAATATGAACTTGCATCCTTCTCAAGTAGTTTATACAAAGGGTGTGCAATTTTTGCAAGTCTTTTATGAAGCACATGTAAAAACCTGCAGGGCGTAGGAAACTTCTCACACCTTTAATAAAGATTGGTGGAGGATTCTCAATCACCTCTACTTTGGCTCATTCTACCTTGATTCCTTTGATAGAGATTTTGTGCCCCAGCACAATGGGTTCCTTCACCATGAAGAGATAACTTTCCTAATTAATAACCAGATGACATCTTCACATCACTAAAGCACCGTATGCAAATGCTTCAAGAAATCTTTGAATAAGTCTCCAACCACACTAAAGACATCCATGAATACCTTAATATTGTCTTCCACCATGTTTGAGAAAATAAACATCACACATCTCTGGGATATCTCTGGTGTATTACACAACCTAAATGGCATTATTTTAAATGCAAAGGTGCCATAGGGACATGTGAAGCTTGTTTTCTCATAGTCTTCTAGAGCAATATAGATCTTATTGTAGCTCGAGCACCATCAAAAAGCAATACCAGCTTTTTCCTACCAAGCGATCTAGTATATAGTCCATGAATGACATAGGTAAGTGATCTTTTTAAGTTGATGCATTGAGCTTCCTATATCCCATGAAAAACCTCCAACTTGTGACTGGTCTCATGGGGATCAACTCGTTGCTAGCTTTTGGGATGACAATGATACCTCCCTTTATTGGAACATAATGGACTAGTTGAAATGCACCACACCTTCCTAGGAATTCCCTTTAATTGTAATTCCCTTATATCTCAAATTGGGGATATTTAAACACTCCTCCTCGTAGCTCCGAAAGACTCTATGATGCAATTTTTTTCCAATATCTCAAAATTCATGCAGAATTTTGCAAATGTGACTTCATATTGTTATTCATAGGAAAAATTTGGTGGTAAAAAGAATACCTACAGGTATACTTTGTCGGTACCCAAAAAAATAACTTTTGGTGAAACTTCGCAAAAACAGTAGCTGTCGGCGACGCGGACCTAACGTGGACTAGTTAAAAAATTTCTGAAAATAGTTCTTTTTCACTCCAGGGCCATTGTGTAATAACCCTATACCTATATATATGAAAATCCCTCATTCCTTAGCCATTTTGACCATAAAAACCAACCAAAAACCACTCAAAATCCTTTCTAATCTTCTTCAAATTCTCCATCCATTCTTAATATTTTCAAGAAGTCTCATTGGAATTCAACCAAAAAGCAATTCAATCGCTAAGTCCTTCTTCAAGATTCAAGAGTACCTATCTTTTTCCGGATCTAAGGAATTCCTTCAAGCTCCAAGTGTCCATTAAAGTCTTCTTCAAGAAATTCTTCAAGTTGAAGGTATGTAGGTTTTAGCCATTGCGTTCTTCCACCCATGGTGCTGTAATCTCCTTTTTACTCAATTTGCATGACTTAAAGGTGATTTTATAAATGGGTTAACTATTATGAACATGTCTATGAACTATATCAAAGCTATGTAAAGTTGTGATTGTTTTGCTATGTTTTGAGCTATAAATCCTTGATCCAATGTAAGATTTGATGAGGGGTTATGATGTATATTGCTTGAGAGTGTTGTGAGGTGTTGATTGATGGTTTTACAATGGATTTTCTTGCATGATTTCATCTCTAAATTGCATGATTTTATAATACCATTTCACACCCTCTAAGTGTTTGATAAAATGTCCAATTATGGCTTCTTGAAGAATTGAAGGTCCAAAGCATAAGATATGATATAATTGATGTTATGATGATTGAATGAGCTTATGTATATGATAAATCCTATATAAAGTATTGCATTAGACCATGCCCAATCCGGGGGGTCCAAGAACACGAATAACTGAGATAGGGGTTTGTACTCATTAACTCGAGCGAGGGATTTGTACTTCTCCACCTAGTGATGGGGCGGCATCATCACGGACCGAGTTAGGGGTTTGTACTCATCAACCGAGTGAAGGGTTAGTATTTCACCACATAAGTGATGCGATGGCATCATCACTAACCGAGTTAGGGGTTTTTACTCATCAACCGAGTGAATGGTTAGTACATCACCACCTTGGTGATGGGGCAGCATTATCACCAACCGAGTGAAGGGTTAGTACTTCAACACCTAAGTAATGGGGTGGCATCATCACTAACATACCAAGGGGTTTGTACTTAATCTAATTTGGTCTATATTATATATATGATATCCTAAATGAGCTTGAGTTATTTAAGAATGTTTTACTTTAGATTGATCATACATGTCATATTGCTATATTATGTCTATTGTCTCTCATTATGCATTTTAATTATGATGCCTATTTCTTGTTGCATTGTATCCTACATACTTAGTACATTCAAACGTACTAACACATACTCTTGCCTACATGATATCACCATGTAGCCAGAGTCTAAGTTGATCATCCTTCTCGTCCCTGTGGCTGGTTGGTACTACTCAAGCTAGTTGGTTAGTCCTCCACTCTGGGGACCTTAGTATATGTTTCTCTTATTATGTGTTGAGATATTCTTCTTTATGTTCTATTTTTACTATGAGGGTGAGCCCGGTTGCTTTGTCTTGGCCCCTGCTCTTATCTATGTAGTAGAGGTGTTGTTGGACATGTATGTATCTGTGATATGAGCCTTTACTCTTTTGGACTCTTGATGTTGTAGATATATAAGCTTTCCCATAGTCCCTTGCCGCTAATTTAAAATCTTTTATGTTAATTACTTATTTCCATGACCAAGGATGTGTGATGATATGCTAAGAGGCTTGTATGGGGTTTCTTTGGGTTTCCCAATCGCTAGTCACGTGGCAATGATGGTATTAGAGTACTAGGTTGATAGGTCCTCGGAGTCCAATCACCGCGTCGATTAGAGTATTATTCGTGATTGTGTTATGCACCATAACTATGAGTAGGAGGCTATGAGATGTTTTAGGAAATGTTTCACTTCTTCATGATCTACATCATGCAATAGAGTTAGATCCCCTAAGGCTTATTGCAAACCCCTAACCGTTACATTATAGGATATGTCGCAGACAACTCAGGACGGTGCTTTGATGAATGCGAGATTTGCAATGCTCTATGGAAACTGGCCAAAGCGGTGGCAAAATTGACAACTCGCCTCGGTCAACAAGTGGGTGCTCTCGAGACTTCTAGTGGTTAGAGGGGAGGTAGTGAGGCCAAGAGGGTATGTAATGTGGGTAATTTCCAAAGCTCCAAAGGGAGAGATAGAAGTAGTGTGGTGTCTTATGCTAGTTGCCAAAAATGTGGTAGAGGGCATGATGGCTGATGCTTGAGAGGTACTAACGCTTGTTGTGGATGTTGGAAGATGGGTCATAATGTCAAGGATTGCCCTCGTAAATCCAATAAGAGAAAAGGAGGTGATGGGGGAATGACAAATTCCAAGTGCCCTACATGTAGGATGGACCATGGTGGCCCGTGTTGGAAGAACACGAGTGTATGCTTTGGGTGTGGTGAGATAGGCCACAAAATTTTTAATTGCCCATATGGTTGACTCTTAGATCGAGGTGGTCATGTTGATCAAGTAGCTCAAGGAGGTGATGAGATGCCCGATGCTATTAGCGATAAGTTAAAGTTCCCTTCGCTTTAGTGTGCATCATTAATAAGCTTGGTGTGACCTAATTCTTCTCTATTCTTTTTGGTTTCTATTAGGGCCCCTTGTATGCCCAAGTTGTTGTGTGGACCTTTGGTATCTATCCTTTTGTTGGGTGTGTTGTTACTAGAAGGTTCATAAGTGTTTATCTGGGTTTGTATTGCATTAGGTCTTTCTTTGTGGTTTGTTATAGCTGGCTTGGTGGATTTGGATGTCATTATAGGAATGGAATGGTATTCATGTTGTGTCTTCATAGATGGTAGGATCCATAGAGATAGCTCACAATTCCCTAATGAGCCCGTCATTAAGTGGGAGGTTGTTGAATGGTAGCAAGGGAGGTAGGTCCATTTCTTGTCATAAGGTATAATTGGTCTCTAAGGGGTTGCATTTTATCACCTTGTGAGAATTGGAGGCATTGAACCTAAGTTGTTTTGTTTATAAAATTGTTGTTGGTGGTAAATGAGGCCTTGAATGTCCCTTTCTGACATTTTGAATTTGAGGTGATGTCCTTTGTTTGGACTAGTGCACTGGCTATGCCTATAACTCTCATGAATAAGATCCTTGAGCCCCTACTCTAATAGGTTTATGGTGGTTTTAGTGATGATAATATGGTTCATCCCATAATGAGGTAGTGCATGTGAGTCATTTGAGGGTAGTACTACAAGTTTAAGGGAAAAGGTTGGGTGCTAAGTAGGAGAGATAGGAATTTTGGTGGTAAGAGGTTGCCTTCATAGGTTGTGGGGTGTCGGGTGATGGTATTAAGGTGGACCTTGTAAGACGAAGGTGATTAGATGTTAGCCTAGACCTTTGACTCCATAGGATATTAGGAGCCTCTTGGGTTTAGTGGGCTATTACTGGAGATTGTGAGTAGGCTCTCTTCTATTGTTGCTCCTATGACTTAGTTAACCCTAAGTAAGGCCATGTTGTGACCAACGTTTTGGAGTAGGGTGATTTAATAGGTCCGAGAGTCGCTATTTCTTGTGCTATTCCTTGGTGCTTGTAGAATTCATGTGTATGTGGGTTGATCCTTGATTCCTTCCAATCTAGGAGACCCAAAATTATTTTCAAGAAAACCTACATGTATTTTGCTTACTTTAATTTTGGGTTTGAATATTATGATTCCTAAAATCCTATTGATGCATGGGTAGTGTTTATTTGATGATTTTAATATGATTTAAATCATTATATAAGGATTTGCTTTGGGTTTATGAAGTTATAAGCATACATGTTCCCTTTTTGAATTATTTATGCATGAGAGATTACACTATGTATTTAAATATGAAATTAATTATGTTTTCACATCAAATTCATATTATGACTGTTGATTTTAAATGGAATCTTAATTACCCATGTCATTCCCTTATTGTTCATAGGATATGCACTCATGTACATGGATTATTTTGAAAAATTATGTTATGGGTAAACCCAATTTCGTTTTATGGTATGATTTTGATAAAATGTTGGTTATAACAATATTGTGATCACGTATATGTCTTTGATTTTGCCTCTTTGAGAATTTTAGGTGCATGCACCATTTTGTATACAAGTGGGCTATTCCTATGCATGAGTATTATGACTATGAAATTATGATTTTGACATTTGAACCTAAGTATGAATTATTATGAGTGGTGTTTGGCTTTTAAATCCAATTGTGTATTGAAATAATTTGGAAAACAACTATTGCCTCTTTAAAAGTATGTAGGTGCATATTATAAATATTCTTGTGGGATGACGGGTTAGCTTGCAGGGTATGAGGTCTTGGGGTAGTTTGGGCTACTTGCATGACATGCTTTCAACAAGTGTAGAACCCATAAGGTTGTAATATGATGGTTAAGAGTGGTCAGTCTATTTGGTCAACTATAGTTGGTTAGTCAGTTCTCTTAGGTTGATTAGAAGTTTGAGTTTTACTCCCAAGTGTGGATGAGGGTAGGTTATAACCCTAAGTGTCCTATTGAACTAGGAATGAGTATTTTTGTTATTGGTGGAATTATTTGATGGGCTTGTGCAACGGTTGTGTCTATTAGTTTTCATGAATAGGGTCTTCAAACCCTAGCTTAGTACTTTTGTGGAGAACTCTAATGGAGCATTGGTTTATTTTGAGCTTGTGAATCATTTGGGGGTAGTGCTGGAAATCATAGGGATGAGACGTTGTTTGCAAATTATGATAGGTGTGAATGAAGGATAGCGAGAAGGTGGTTAGCATTCTTTAAAGCTTATGATATGAGTGTGCATTATTTTCCCTTTGAGGCTAATGTTGTGGTTGGTTCTCTAAGTAGGGTGCCCAAGGTTAGTCTAGTATATGTGGATAATGGTGGCAAAGAGGAGACTCGTGGGGACCATTGGTTGGTTAGATTAAAAGTTAGGTTGAAAGAAGTTGATGCATGGTGGTGTAGTATTCTTGATGGTTCTAAATCTTCTTTGGTTGGAGAGATCTAAATTAAACAAGGCCTTGATTCTATCTTATTAGGGTTGGAAATTTTGGGTGAAGAGATGGTAGAGTGGAGGTTGTCTCCCAAGGGGGAGATGGTGGTTTATGGTACCAAGTGGACTAGGTGGGTTTAAGGTTGACAATTGAGCTTAGGATTGTGAGTCCTTGTAGAATGTAGAGGGAAGTTGGTAAGATTTCTTAAGGAATGGAATCACCTAGGGATATGGTTATGGTGTGTCCGGTTTTCATGCTTCTAGGTTGAAGGGATGTGGCGATGACTCCAGTGCCATAGAACTCGTGAGGTTGTAGAGGTTCATAAGTTGGCATAAGAGATGGGTCTGGTGGCTGTATTGGATGGATGAGTGGAGAAGTTGATTGATAAGTATGTGGTGATCGTTAAGGCTCTATGGAAGGTTCTTCATGTCGATAGTACCTCTCGGGGAGCTGGAGCGGGCATGGTGGGGCAATATTCGTACCTCTTTCATTCTATTCAATATGACGATAACATGTCGAGTCCTTTTAAGTTTCGGATCCTATTTCATTTACTTGCATTCACGTTTAAGTTGACAAATTCAGGATGATTTTTACACTTATGTTGAGATTTTGAAAATGGTGTTTTAAATGTAATGTTGCATTCTTGTTGGGGCTGATTTGTTCAAGATCACTCTTCTCATGTATGTTTCTTTGACATTCAGAGACGAATGTTCCCAAGGGGGAGATATTGAAACGCCTCACACCTGCCTAGGAATGCCCCATAATCGTAATTCCCTTATAACTCAAATTGGGGATATTTAGACACCCTTCCTCGTAGCTCAGGAATACCCTATGATGCAATTTTTTTCCAACATCTCAAAGTCCATGCATAATTCGCAGATTCGACTTTATATTCTTGTTCAGAGGGAAAAATTGAGTGGGAAAACGAGTACCTACAAGGTATGCTTTGTCGTACCAAGAAAAATATTTTTTGGTGAAACTTCGCAAAAGAGTAGCTGTCAGCGATGGGTCCGCGACGCCGACCTGATACGGACTAGTTTAAAATTTTCCAAAAATTGTTATCTTTCATTCCAGGGCAAGTGGGTAATAACCCTATACTTATACATGCGAAAATCCCTCATGCTTTAGTAGTTTTGAGCCATAAACACAAACCAAAAGCCTCTCAAAATCCTCTGTAGTCTTTATCAAATTCTCCATCCATTCTCAAGGTTTTCAAGAAGTCTGTTGGAATTCAAAGAAACCAATTCAAGCGCCAAGTCCTTCCTCAAGATTCAAGTGTCCCAATCTCTTTCCAGATCTAAGGAATTCCTTCAAGCTCTAAGTCTCCATTAAAGTTTTCTTCAAGAAATTCTTCAAGGTGAAGGTATGCAGGTTTTATCCATTGGGTTCTTCCACCCATGGTTCCCTAATCTCTTTTTTACTAAATTTGTATGATTTAAAGTTGATTTTACAAATGGGTTTACTATTATGAACATGTCTATGAACTATGTCAAAGCTATGTAAAGTTGTGACTGTTTTGCTATGTTTTGAGCTATAAATGTAGGATCTAATGTAAGATTTGATGATGGGTTTTGATATATATATTTCTTGATGGTGTTGTATGGTGTTGGTTGATAGTTTTACAATGGATTTTCTTGCATGATTTCATCTATAAATTGCCTTGTTTTATACTACCATTCCACACCCTCTAAGTGTTTGATAAATTTCTAGTTATGGCTTCTTGAGGAATTGAAGGTCCAAAGAATAAGATATTATATAATTGATGGAATGATGATGGAATGAGTTTATGTATATGATAAATCCTATATAAAGTGTTGCATTAGACCATGCCCAATCTGGGGGATCCAAGAACCCAGATAACCGAGATGGGGGTTGTACTCATTAACCGAGGGAAGGGTTTGTACTTCACCACCTAGTGATGGGGCAGCATCATCACTAACCGAGTTGGGGGTTTGTACTCATCAACCGAATGAAGGTTAGTACTTCACCACCTTAGTGATGGGTCAGGATCATCACTAATAGAGTTAGGGGTTTGTAATCATGAACAGAGTGAAGCTTTAGTACTTCACCTCCTAGGTGATGGGGCGGTATTATCACCAACCGAATGAACGGTTGGTACTTCACCACCTAAGTAATGGGGCACGATCAGCACTAACGTACCAAGGGGATTGTCTTTGGAAATCTAATTTTGTCTATTCTACACATATGATATCCTATATGAGCATGAGTTATTTAAGCATGTTTTACTTTAGCACTGATCATACATGTCATATTGCTAATTTATGCCTATTGTCTATAATTATGCATTTTGATTATGATGCCTATTTCTTGTTGCATTGCATCGTACATACTTAGTACATTCAAACGTACTAACGCATACTCTTGCCTATATGATATCACCATGTAGGAGCCGGAGCCCAAGTTGATCATCTTTCTCCTCCATGTGGCTAGTCGGTACTACTCAAGCTAGTTGGTGAGTCCTCCACTCTGGGACCTTAGTCTATGTTTCTCTTATTATGTGTTGATACATTCTTCTTTATGTTCTATATTGACTATGAGTGTGAGCCGGTTGCTTTGTCTTGGTCACCGCTCTTATCTATGTAGTAAAGGTATTATTGGATATGTTATGTATCTATGATATGAGCCTTGGCTCTTTTGGTCTCTTGATGTTGTTGATATACAACTTTCTCTTAGTCCCTTACCTCTAATTTCAAATCTTTTATGTTAATTACTTATTTTCGCGATGAAGGATGTGTGATGATATGCTAAGAGGCTTGTTGGGGTTCCTTCGGGTTCCCCATTCACTGGTCATGTCTAGGCCCTAGGCTTGGGTCGTGACACTAGTCTCACTCATTCACTATCAGCAATCGAATATATCATACCTGCGTCCAACCACTTAATCATTTCTTTGTGCACAACCTTTTTCATAGGTGGGTCGAGGCACCTTTGATGTTCAAAATACTCGGTTTGTAGTCTTTAACCAGTTGAATCTTGTGAGTACATACTCCAGGTGAGATACAAATGATGTCAGCAATTGTCCATCCAATAGCTTTTTTAAATTGCTTGAGTACCATGATCAGCATGTTCACTTGTTCATCATTAAGATTTGCAGCAACAATAACAGGCAAAGTACTATTATTACCCAAAAACACACACCGCAAATGGCTGGAAGAGCCTTCAATTCCAACATGGATGTCTCATCGATGTCTATTCGATTGATGGTTTACTAGGTGGTGACGCTCAATTTTACAAGTCCAATTCAAGTATACCTTGATGTCTAGTGAAACCAGATACTCTTAGGGCTTTTACTTTCTTATCATAGTCTTGGGATGCCATCACTCTCAAAATTTATTAACACTACTTCCAGAGTTTTAACACCTAGCATTTCTCAAATTGGTACCTCTGGTTTAACCTCATCAACACTCTCAATGATAGATACTACTTTCATACCATCATTCTTTATTATATGCTGGCAGATGTTGAAGACGCCCTCATCATTACCCAACATAAACTTGAGTTGACCTAATTCTATGTCCACTAATGCTCGTCCAATGGATAGGAAGGGCCTTCCCAAGATGATTGGAACTTCGAAGCCAACCTCATAATCAAGGATCACGAAGTCTATGGGGAATAAGAATTTTCCCTACTTGATGAGAATGACATACAATATCCCCATAGGCTTCTTCACTATTTTTTCAGCCATCAACAACCGCATATTTGTTGGAGTAGGGGCTCCCAAGCCTAACCTTTTGAATATAGCAACAGGCGTTAAATTGATGTTGACTCCTAGGTAACACAATGACTTTTCAAATTCAACATCTCATATGGTGCAGGGTATGGTGAATGATCTGGGATCTTCTTTTATTTACATCAAGGACCTTATTTCTATCGCACTGCAATGTTGAAGCAATTGAGGGAGCTCTTGTCTCACAGTGCTCTTCTTCGCCCCTAAGTCTTTCTTGAACTTTTCATACCCAGGCATCTTTTCCAATTCCTCAATAAGAGGGATGTTGATGGAAAGCTTCTTTAACATGGAGATGAAGTGCTGAAACTTACCATCCTACTCATTTTTTTTGTGTCTCTGAGGGGAAAGGAGGGGGAGGTCTAGGTGTGGGTTTCAACTTCTATGGCGTTACAACCTCATCACTCACCCATCATTAGTGCCAGAATATTCGGTCTCTGCATCCTTTCTATCAACAATCTCCTCGGGAACCTCATCATCATCAACTGACATTTGTGGGTTAATGGTTGGCTTGCTGCCACATGTCATCACTGCCATGCACTGCCCTTCCATTTTGGGATTCTCTACTGTGTTGCTGGGTAATGTACTTTTCTGATACTGGTTCAATCGTGTTGACATCTAACTAAACTATAAGGGCCTGGACTTTGCATGACTTTAGTGGAGCTTGGAAATTTTATTTCGAAAATTTTTGGACCAAAGTGACACTTTATAGAAACCTTTACGGTTCGTGTGGTGCTATACGGACCGCATGGAGCCTCCTTGAAGTGGATCTTGGCCTTGTGTGGGGTTTGAGGGCCTTATGTGGAGCTTGGGACCATGGCATACCATATTTAGACCCCACAGGGTATGTGTGATTTCATACGAACTGTGTGGTGGACCGTATGGTAGCCTTGGGCTCGAGACTTCACAGTTTTGAGCCGAAGGCAAGTCGCACAGTCCCTCTCACAGATTGTATGGTGCTTTGCTGTCCATGAGGCCCTTTTGTGTAGGTTCCAGAGTTGAAGTTTTCTAAGTATTGGATCACAATCTTGGAATGTCGTTGTGGAGAATTTTCTAAGTGAAGTGATACGGAGGAGTACATGGACTGTGTGACTTGGTATGGTCCATATAAACCTTCCATATGGGTGCCTATGTTGAATTTTTCTAAGTATGGGATTACCATATCTGACCTTCGTCAAGTGGATTTTTCTAAGTGTTGGACCACGGGCAAGTAGACGGTCCCTATAATGCCTCACGGACCGTATACCCCCTCCCTAAGACCTTGACTTCAATTTTTCTACTTGTTTCATTAATCCCATTTTCGTAATTATGGTTTATCCTTAGGGTCTTTTGTAAATTTTTATGCTACCTAAAGACTTTCAAGTGACCTATACTTTATTTCTAATATTCAAATTCATTCCAACACATAGAATTATATCTGAACTCCCCTTAAGAACTCTCTAAAAGGCTCTTGTGAAGACTGAGCTTGGTGATCAAGGGAAAACCCTTTTCTTTATCAAATTGTTTCATGAATGTTCTTCATTAGCGAAGATGTGTAGGATTGATTCTTGGTTCCTTTCAACCAAGACTCAAACTCTTTACACTTGAATTTCATGGAATTTGTCTTACTTTAAATGTGGGTTTTAAATATTATTGTTTATTAAATTCAATTGAAGTGTGTGCTATTCTTTATTATTGATTTTAAATTGATTTAAGCCCTAATGTGTTGATTTACATGATTACTATGAATATTTGAATATGCATTGTCCCTTTAAGTTTGATCTAAGTATGGGTAATCATTATTATGATTTGAATGTGAATTTTACTTATGAGTTTATTTTAATTTCATCTTATATTGTTTATTTTTGATTGAACTATATTACCCATTGCTATTCATATATCACTTATGGCATATGCATAGTTATTATTCCAACCTTGATTTTCGGGTGGCCTGGGAAAAGCTAACCAAGAACCTAACATTTGGTTTCCTATATCATGTACCTCCTGTTATAACTACCTTCAAATGGTGCATCCTCAAACATCACATCTCTAGTAGCTCGCATAGCATTCACACTTTTACAATTTCCACCCATGACATGCATAGTCAAAAGATCAAATTGGGTCAACATTTTACCTTTGTTCTCATCCCTCGCTTGATCTTTAGTGAGCTACTCCTTAGATACACCTCAATGGCTTGAAGATACCATGTCATCTCTTGTATTCCATCCTCAATTAATCTTTATCATGTCATCTAGGAGGTTACAAGCTTCCATTAATGTTTGTGTCAGCAGGCCTCCTCTCACTAACTAATTAGCTACTTCTTTATTCATCAAGCCGAGGATCACATAGAAGTATTGCAACAGCACATGGTTCAGAACTCTATGGTTGGGGCATTGGAGTAAGAGCTTCCAAAACCAGAACTATGTTTCATGTAATGGCTCACCTTCTAGCTTCTTGAAGTTCTCAATACTTCTTCTCAACCTTATCATCTTCGAGTGAGGAAAAATCTTTTAAGGAACGCATTTTGTAGCTCCTCCAATGAAGTAATAGAATCATGAGGTAACTCAGCTAGCCACCTCACTACCTCTCCAGTAGTCAAAAAAGGAAATAGTCTTAGTCGAATGGCTTCCTGACTCACTCTCCTGAAATAGAATGGGAGACACACATCAACAGTGTTTCTTAGGTGTTCATAAGGATCTTCATGGCCAGGGCCTCTGAACAATTCCTTTAGTTGGAGGAGTTGCAAAGTAGTGCTTGTTACGTGAAATGTAACTCCTGCTGCCAATGGTGGTAATCGAATAGCACCACTGTATCCCACTTCATCCTAGTTAACACCTTCCATATCATTCAAATTAATAAAATCTGAGGCCAAAAACGTAGGAAAATAGGCCCACACAAGAAACCTAAAACAAAATCTGAATAACAGTCCTTATATCTGCCCGATCCAAAATGATATACTTATCAACTTCTAAAGTTTTTGATAACAATTTCAACACACAACAAAAAAATAGCTAAAAGTACCTCGAATAATGTGCCAAACACAATACCTGACACTCCATGACGTTCTTCTTGAATATTCATGCAAGTTAGCTTTTTGAATCACTCGATTTTACCTCAAATTGTCTGAGTTATCATATTTCAAATTTTTGTTTTATTGTTGATCGAGTTATGAAAATATTCACTATGTAACCGCCTCAAAGAGTGACAAAAATGGACTCCTGAGTCACTATACCACCCTCCCATGTGGGCGACATTTGCTAAACTACTCACAGGGGATGTTATAGCAAAGGTTCGATTTAGCGAACTCAAGATTTAGAAAAGTGACCCCATCAGATGACAGCAACACCCAAAACTTAATTTTGATGCCCCGAACTCATTTGGAGTCCAAAAAATACAGATCATGTAAGAAATTTGAGTGAAAGTGACAGTTTGTATTCACTGGTTTTATCAAAATTCTCATTAGAGATCATTAGAATCAAGTATGAACCCACTTCCCAAGCTTTATCAAGTTGATTTCCACCGAGGGCCAAAAATGAACTCGAGAGCCTCGAAAACCCAAAGAAAGGTCGAATAAGAGCAAACTTGACATTTCGGAGCAAACCACGTTATTAGAATCTCTATTTGGGCATGTTTTTCAAGAATACCGACTAAAGTCAAGTATTGGCATATTCTGAAGGATAAAATACAAAACTTGGTATAAACTAACATTGAAAGTCTTGATACTCAAATCAACTATGCTTCTAGCCTAATTTTGTCATTCCAAAGCTGATGAAACTGTCGAAAGTCTATTTTGAGGCCATTTACTCAGACATTATTACTATAATCATTTTCAAATTTAAACAGGGATTTAATATAGAAAGCTTCATACTTACAAATGAACGACTAGACGGTCGAACTATTAAAGCCAGCAAGTCACAGATGACTTGGGGTCATTATAGGAATGCTCTAACCAGCACAAAATATACAGTTACACTGAAATGGCCTAGAGGTTCATTACAACTTCCACTACTACAAAAACTTTCATCCACAAAAGTCAAGAACAACTACAGTCTAAGGCATAAAAAGACAGATGTGGTGCCGTCAGCTAGACCAACTAGCGCCTTCATGGAACATGCAATACTGAAATAGTACTCTGTTCTAACGATAGAACTCAACTTACTTTAACCTACCAAGACTTTCCATAGTTCCTCGTTTAGCATCACTTCCTAATTAATAGGGCGAAAAATATCTGAATTACCCAAGAAACCAAATACCTATAAAACCACCTTATAAACAATGCAAAGCCTTAGCGAAGCCTGTTAAGTTGGCCATATGAATAATTACTAATAGGGAAAATAAACCATAACTTTCACTTGGTAGACCTATGAAACCGTTCATAGCATGACACCTACTCTCGGTAGAAATCTCACTCCAACTGATAATAATAGTGGCAAGGAATAAGCATCCATATTATAAAAAACAAGAAAGCCAAGAGGAAAGGTCAAATAGGGAAAGAGAATCAACCACCAATTACACTGCTACTCTGCCACAATATCAAATGTAA
>JAPFFP010042701.1:0-13878 GCA_026153255.1 Solanum medicagineum
TTTCCTCTTAAATAATTTGACATTATATTCATTAATATATATTTTTCAGTTAACTGTCGTTACTTTTTAGTCATTGGTATTTTGTCTCATTGTAAATATTTTATTTAATATTGTATATTTGTTTTATTTTTTGATCAATCATTGTTATATTTTTTTTATTTTTATTTTTTAATAAATCTTTTTATTTGAAATACCTCATGATAGAGACTTGAACACATACCTCTAATCAAAAGAAAATTAAGCATTTCATATCTTCGTAAAGTTCTTATAGTAATTGTTGCTTATTTTTAATATAATTGTTTTTCATATTTTCATGTTACCTGCAAATTAATACTACAACATACAGTTACATAAATGGGGGAAAATGAGAGAGTAGGCTACGTGATGATGAGAGGAAAAAAATATTAAATTAGACGCACAAATCAAATAATTTTTGCCTTTAACATGATAACCATGAAACTTATTAGATTTTTGTGTCAGAATATAGACTTCAACAACAAATTTCATATCTTCATAAAGTTCTTATAGTAATTGTTGCTTATTTTTAATACAATTGTTTTTCATGTTACCTGCAAATTAATACTACAACATACAGTTACATAAATGGGGGAAATGAGAGAGTAGGCTACGTGATGATGAGAGGGAAAAAAATATTAAATTAGACGTACAATCAAATAATTTTTGCCTTTAACATGATAACCATGTAACTTATTAGATTTTTTGTGTCAGAATATAGACTTCAACAACAAATTTTATGTGGACTTTATTGCTCAACATTTAGCATTCTAATCAATATCATTGTGATAACTAAGCCTGTCCAAATGACCAAGAATGAGGAATGAGAAAGTTATGCAATATATAAAAAAAATAAAAATTAAGAAAAATAAATATCTAATGTATGACGACATCTTCATTTTTGTGCAATCTCAAGTCTTCCATCATCTTCGTCATTATTTATATCAATTTTATTCTTGCCAAATAAAAAATATTAAAATCGTCAAAACAAATACAAAATCAATATAAGTGAGGAATGTCAACCAAATTCAAATGGCAATTGAATTTCACAAATAGTCATATAATAAATCATATAGAAAGGATCATTTTAATATTTGCTTTTAAAAATGAACAAAAGAGGACTAAATTATAAAATAATAATAAAAAAGGTATATGGACTAAAGAATTATTAGAGTAGTAATTTATGGAGCTGCCATTGTTCGAAAAGTGATCTACATGATCAATTGCCATGAAATTCTTCATTTTTCTATTACCTGGTTTTTTGTTCTTTTTTTTCTCTTCACATTGAAGAGGATGGTGATCCCTTCAAGTATTAATTTCAGATAAGCAATTAATATAGAGGGGATATAAACATACAACACATTACTATATAGAAACTCTCAATTTTCTTTTATGATCTTAGCAAATACAATTCATTTTTTTTTCGTTTTGATGCTATTTTTATTTTTACACATGTATGTTTGGATTCTGATTTGAAGAGTTGATTTTAGATGGAGTTAAACAGTAATTATTTTTTAAATATGTAAGTTATAAATCAATAGTCGGATGATTTTTAAGGATAAGGTTAGTTTTTTTTTTTTTTTTTGAAATTTAAATTTTAAGTTTATAACCATTTAAGTATTTGATCATGCCTAAATTTATTCTCTTTCTCAAAGACGTGGTTCCTTCAATATTTTTTTTTTTTTGCTTTTTTTTAGACTGGCAGTTATTTTTTTTCCACTTTTAAATGTTGCATATATTATACGTAGATTTATTTATTTATTTTATTTATGGTAGAAAACACATTAAAAACGTTTGTGGAAGGACGATTTACACAATTTATGATGACGTGAAATTATGGGTTTCCTATTTCTTCTGCTTAGGAATTTTGTTAATACATTTTCTTTGAAAAGAAATCTTAAAATAAAGTTTATTCTCCTTTCGTTTTAGTTTAAAAATTAAATTAAATATAAATAGCCACAAATGATCTATATTTTAAATTTTAATTGTAAAGATCTCATTATATCTTATTTTTTCAAATATGATATTATTATTTTTCTATTATGTATAAATGGAATAATGGCAATTTATATTAAAATATTGTTATTTGAATATTTAAAAAGCTGACAAACTAAAGTACCTATCAAAATTTATAACAATCCAAGAACTTTATAACAAATTTTAATTGTAATAAATTTAAAATTAAAGGAACATAATAACTAATTATTGCCTAATCCGCTTTGCTGCATCTTCTTCTTTTAAATAAAATAAAAAATATTTTTATTTTTATGTTTGCATTTTTTTTATATTTTAAATTTTATTTTGTTAAAGAGCAAAAGACTTGACATGCAAATTAAAATTTAATTCATTTTATTTGTTGTAAAGAATATGTAAATAGATAATCATGACTAAAAATTGTTTGAATGTGAATTTTTATATATAGAATTTGTTTTGTTTAATTAGGTTTTTGGGATAATTAATTTTTAAATATTAACTAATAATTAATTAGTTATGCTAAGATGCTATATGGCATTTTCATATGCTGCCATGCGATGGCTTTATCCTATCATTTTAATGATGAAAAAACTTCAAAATATTTCACATGACACATACATGTGTAACGTATTTGAAGTTAGAATAGAGTTTTGGAAAATGTTTCCTTAGCATTTGGAAGAAAACTATTTTCTTTAAATTTGAGAAAAATGAGTTAATTTGAAAAATATTATTCAAAATAATTAAGTCAATCGAATATAAAAAAATTTAAAAATATTTTCCAAAAAATATTTTTCTTCTGTACCAAACACACCCTAAATACTTATATTTGATGTACAAATAAAAGCAAAGTTAAAATTTATTCATCTTAATTAAGTAAAATGTTTAACAATCATAATTTAGATAAATATTTTTTAGATTAAAAGCGGTGCTTAACTTTTTAAAATAAAAGGAGGTGCAAGTATTTATATGACCATCAAAGAATGCGGTGCATCACAATGTGATTATTTCTCCCTTGATGATAAATTTATATGAATATTCTTGATAGAATATATTTCTCTCTAAATAAAATATTATGTGACATAAATTTATATTAGTCAAGTTACTCTTTTATTAATTAAAAATTTTAAATTTCAGCATGAACTATAATTTCAATATCAAATATCAAAAACGATAGATAGCCGGTGAAAATATAATATATATCAGGGTCCCAATAGAATGTTAAGAACCGACTTTCGGTTAGATTTGCAGTGGTGACATTTATTACATGTGTAGTCAGATATTGAAAATATAGTATCAAGATTGGTCAAAGGTCCAATGCATGACCAGTCTTCACAGACTTTTCATCTCCTATTTTACTTTGAAAACCAGCAGTATTTTCCCTCTATTTATGTTTTATTCTTCCTGTTCTAAATAAGCAATGACCTCATTATATTGACTAGATAACTCTTCCATGAATGACAATTTTGTGTTTTTATAGTGTGTTTGGTAGGGGGAAATTTTTTTTTAAAAAATTTATATTTATGGTGATAGGCGAATGAATATATTTTTTGAAAAATATTTTTAATATGTTTAAAAAGTTTATTTCTTAAAAAAGAATTTCAAAATTTTAATTGTTTTACCCTACCCCTTGTCCCAACCCCCCTTACCCGTCCGCTTGCCCCACAAAAAAATTAAGAATTTACTTTTGAAAAATATTTTAAATTCTAATTGTTTTTTACTCCAACCCTTACCTCGACCTTTTTTACTAGTTGTCCACCCTTTCACCAACTCCCCTCTGCATATAAAAATTAAAAATTTATTTTTATCCTACCCGACCCTGACCATCCTACCAATCCCCCAACTCCCTCTCCACACATACACACACAAAAATGTGAAAATATTTAAAATTTTAAAAAATTTTACTTTTTTACTGCCCCGCAGCCAAACACACACACACAAAAAAAGAAAAATTATTTTTTAAATATTTTAAATTTTAAAAATTTTCATTTTTTAACCTCGACCTTACCTTGTCCCCCAAAAAGTATTTAAAAATATTATTTTTTATAAAATTAAACTATTTGAAAGTTAGATTTGGAGTCGGGTGTGGTCGAATTTCGTTTTGAAAATCGGTATTGAGTCTAAATTTAAAAATTAAATCTTGGGTCAAAAGTCAAGTTGGGTGATGTATCAAGTGTCGAGATCAACTCTTGAAACGAATATCGGAATTAATTTTTATGTCAGAAACTATTTTTCTAAAACATATATTATATTTTCTGGCCAAAAATAAAAGATATATATTTTCTAAATGGTATTTTTTTCACTAACCAAACAATGATAAATATTTTTTTAAATATTTTTAACTCACTAATCAAATACAAAAATATAAGTTAAAAACTAATTTTTTTTAAGGAAATATTTTCTAGAAAAAACATTTTTGATAGTACTAAACACACCCTAGTGCTATGTACTTTTCTTCCACAAATATTAATGTATATAATAGGTCTCAAAAGTGATAGAAAGATGCCATGGTATCTTCCCCCAATCCAAAGAAAAGTCTGTTTGATCAAATTTTTTTAAAAAAATTAAAATACTTATTTAGAATATTATAATATTTAATTAAATTTTTAGAAACTTAACCCAACAGACTATCATTTGATACCATTAAAAGAGTAAATGGAACTTATTAATTCTTATTTTCCTTATTTTCTAGTTTCTTTCCTGAATCTTCTCAAGACTCCTTTAGTTAGAAGAATTAAGCAAATAAAAAAATGATAAAAATGATCATTCAATGAAAATTTCATAAAAAAATAACTCAATTATTATTTATCGGAAAAATAGTCATTTAGTCTCATTATTGCGAGCGAATTGCATTCTAGCGTATCTTGGTTGTTTTTCCTCCTAAGTTTTGCAAGATACAAGAGCCCATGTTGATATGGTACTTCCCTTGTCTTAGTTTATATGACACTGATAAAATTAAGAGAGTCAATAAAAAATTTATATAATTTTTTAAATATTTTAAGTTGCTTATAATTTTTTTACTCCATATGTTCCAATTATGTGCTACATTTGAAATTTCTCGAGTCAGTCAAATTCTTAAGGCTTAAGCCATATGCGGCACAATAAAGTTGTCCATTTATTTCATAAACACCTTAATTTAGCCCTGTACCTATTGAACACCCCTATTACTCTAAATTTGAACTACTTAGACACTTTGTGCAAATGGGGCACAAAAAATATGATTCACACCTTGCTAGGTGCGTCAATCAATATTTTTTTTCTTTTTCTTTTTAATTATTTATATTTTTCATTATTTAAAAATATAGTAATATTTTTCTCTTTCTTCTCTCTCAACTAAATTTTTTTACAAGTCTACTCTTTTTCCTTTTAGATGTTCTTGTTATTGTATTAATTTTCAGAGGTAGAACTACCTCCTATCATCCTTTTTTTGTCGGAAAAATGAGATTTTTATCCACATCTCCTTTGTCAGAAAAAATGGATACCATCATCTATATATTCTTCGTCGATAAAAATGAAGACCACCCTCCATGCCTTCTTAGCTGAAAAAAAAAAATGAAGCCCACTATTCAAATTTTATATTGTCTCTCTCTTGCTTCACCTCCTAACACGCATCCCTTATTCCCCTGTAAAATGAAGTAGAAACAGAGAGTGAAAAAGTAAGTGAATTCAAAATCAAAGTGAAAAGGGAAGCACAAATTCAAAAAAATAAAATAAAATAAAATTAACACTATCAATTTCAAATGGAAATTAAAAAAAAAGAGACATAAAGAGAAATAGAAATGGTGAATTCATACTTAGTATATGTTAAAACCTCTACTTTTTTTAAATGGAGAATAACAATTCTAAACAAGAGGTAGCTTTCAGGGGAAAGAGAAGAAAGGGAGAGGCTTAGTGTAGCACCCCCTATTTATTTCACCTATCCAAAATTAAATTCCCTAGAAAAGTTGAGAAAATAACTTAGAATGAGTCATTGGAAGAAACCATGAAGGGCCATCTACGGTTCGTAGAGTGATCTACTATCCGTAGATGGAACCCCGTAGTTGCCCGTATGACTTAGAAACTTTTCTAAGTCTGAGGTCCATGTACGAGTCGTTCTACGGACCATACTTTTGTCCACAAGCCGTAGAATGGGTCTTGTGATTTGAAGTTTGGAGAATCAATTCTCTAGATTTTTAATATCGATTAACAAGATGGCCCGTGGTCCTTTCTACGATCCATAGAGAAGGGGTTCGTGGAACCCAAATCCAAATTCCAATAACTTAATTCCTAAGCACCTCCCATCCACAAGAGAGGCCTTTCACAACTTGTAAACAAAATCACGACCAGCAAATAGCGTTCCGTGGTTCCCTTCGGTAGTTTTAGGGAAGGGTATTTTTGTCTTATGCCTCCCTTTTAATTAAAACCCTAGACGATTTGAGGTTAATATGGACCGCTTATCCTTACCCTAAGTGTATTATTCCTCATTTCATACTTAGAAATCTTGAGAGCATCGAGGAAAGGAAAAAGCTAGGGTTCCGAGCACGTGATAGAAGATTGTTTGAGAGTTGATACTTTTTCGTAATTCCAGGTATATAAGGCTACCTAAAGCGTTAGATTGAGTTCATCCACATGCCTCTTCATATACACGATTGAATTGAGGCATAAGGATTGAATAGTAAAACCCTATAATCTAGATCTTCTAGTTGCTTACATTTATTGTTGAGTTTTCATGCATATTAATGAATGAATTTATCATGGCCTGAAATTCGCATGTGACGACACACATCTAACCCACCAAGGTGAGTAGCCCAAACTCTAAACAACTTAACATAAATATAAAAGCAGAAGATAATAGTCTAACAAGGATACATAAACACATGAAATAAAAAACTACAACCTTCGCAGAATTAGTGTCATATGTACAAGCTTCTAAATATATGTTGCTCAAGGAAATACAAGTCTCAAATGTTTAGTTCCCAAATAGAACATAATATAATAATGGATTACTTGAAGATTTGTTGAAGATATAAGCAGCTACTTCATGAATAATCGAGAAGATCGATCCTGAAATGAGAAAAGTCTAACCAGAGGGACCCAGTTCGCAACCTATAAAATTTAGCAGGAGGTGAGCACCAAACAACAGGGTACTCAACAAAATGGAACTAGCCTAAAGTAAATCAATAAAGAATACAAGTACTCCTTAATGCCCAACCACGTACTGCCGAACTACAACTTGCACTCAGGAAAGTCCTATCACAATATAATATACAATCATAAGAATATGAATATACCCAATACAAAACATCAAATCTCAATATGTCCTGAAAGATACATCAAACTAAATACTACCACATATGTACAGTCTCATCAACAATTCAAAATGTAATATCGAAGTAAGGGTGATATGAGATGATGTGGATGCCATGTGATGTAAACAATGCAATACAATGTTAAATAATTATAATGCATGTCTATCGTACAATACACATATGCTGATCAAAGACTTAGTTTACATATATCAACATATGCATCAGATGGAACCCATAGGGGCCACACATGGACTATATACCCTCCGAAACCATGTTCCTTTGGCTTTTCATTTCTTTTCTTTTTCACTATCTAGAACCATTTTTCTTTGACTTTCTATTTCTTTTCTTTTCCACTAGCCGAAATCATTTTCCTTCAGCTTTTCATTTAATTCAATGGATCATCAAGCAACACACATATATATAAATGGCATAATAATAATCACGTTCATACCAATGAAATATGCAAGATGTCCATATGTATCATATTTCTCAACAATCGAAAGTAAGAAGCATAAATACCATAAATGTCGCAAGTTTATCAATACATCATCATAATCACATTCTCAATAATATCCATATCTCAAAATAAGTACCATTTTGATACCAACATCAATGATTCTCAATTCACAGATAATACGAGGCCATAATGATTTCATAAGTCAAGATATAACCATATGAACAAGTAATCTATTTGAAATTTCATGATCAAAGCCTACGATGATATAATTCTATCCCATAGTACTGATTTTCATACACATAGAAACATACAATGTTCATCATACTTAACAAAAGTTTAGAAGTCCACTTGCCTTAAATAAAGTCCCAAAGCCAAATCCAAAGCTTTTCCCTTCCTACGATACTCCGAATCACCCAAATTAATTTAAATGTAGCATCACAATCACATAACTAATCTAATGACTCTAAAATCAATCATTTCGGAGAAAAGGGCAAAATGGTCAAAAAGTTCATGCCAAACAAGTAGCTAGAATATGAAAGTTAATATATGAAGTTGTTCTCGAAGTAATAAAGAATCCAAACGTGAAAACCATTTCAAAAATGGAGTTAAGACGAAGGAGAAATCATCAGTTTAATATTAGAATCAATATCCGAAAAAATTCCCAAATTCCTCCATTAAAAACTCAAAGTTATAAGTAAACACACAATTTTATCAATGAGATTCGAAGAAATAGGTTAGGTAGTTACCCAATTGATTTGGTTTGAAAACTCTCCCTAGGACGAAACTTGGAATGTCAAAGTGGTGGAAAGACTTTAAATGATGAATTTTAAAATGATTTACTGTTTAGGCAAAAGAAGTGCTTCGCGAACGCGGAGCTTTAATCCTCCCAAACCTTAACAGACGTGGCGATTCGATCTGTGAATGCAGAGGTCCACCCATAGTGTTTCGTGAATGCAGAGGTCATGAAGGTTAAACCTCTGCAAACGTGGGCCCTCTCCCGCGAACGTAGAGAAAAAAATGGATGGCACCAGAATTGATACAACATCAACAAAAACATAGCTTTCAACATCATTAACTGGGCCCTCGGGATTCATTTGGAACCCCTTGAACATAACCCAAGGATAGAACCCTACCAAAAATGATGATTTGAACTTAATGAAACTGTCAGAATTCGAGTCCGGGACCTCCTTGGCCCAAAACCCGAGAAAGATTATTTAAAATAGTTTAAGACTCAAAAATTCAGAATATTCACGAAAGCTCTAAAAATAGCAATGAAGCCATTTCTATCGTTAGTTTCACCATCCGAAACTATTTGAACTGACAAAAAATTGATATGAGCTCCCAAACTCTGAATGTTGATCCAAGTCAAACTTATAATCCAAAATAAACAAAAAATGTAACTTTCGGCATGAAATCTCCGTCTTAAGTCTAAATTTAGTTTTTCTAAGTTTTCCTACACCAAACTCGATATTTTGGAACTGATGGAATCGACAAAATTGTGATCCGACACTCAAAACTCAAAACAACTAGAAAACTCAAATTCTCCAACTTTACGCCTTTAAAAACTCTCTTTTGTAAAACTCTAGTTTTTACAAGGTTTTCAAAATTCAACTTTTAGACATGACCAAAAATGACTCTAGGTAATGTTTGGGAAGGACAAAATGATAATTTGGTCAAAAAAGCCAAAAAATGACCTTCGAGGTTATTACATCATCCACTACTAAAAACAATGGTCATCCTCGAACATGAGATAAGGGACATACCTGAAGGCTCAGAAACCTAAAGGTATAGGGCACACATATCAGACTCTATCTCCCATATAGCCTCGCTCTCGGGCCTATGGCTCTGCTGGACCTATACTGAAAGAGATGTTAATTAATCAAAGGTCCAACTGAGCACCACGCCTGTATTGTAAATATGCAGTTAGGAATAATCCATCAATCTCATTAGTCCTCAACTTCCTCACCTGCCTACCCAAAATGGTCACCGACTTCTCCTCATAGGTCAATTTAAGACTTAACTCAGCCGAGTCCATGGAAATCACATAGACACATGTGGTATATAACGCCGTAGTATCGAGACATAAAAAACAGGATGGATTGAAGATAGGTTAGGTGGCAAGGCATGTCCGTAAGCCACCTTTCCCACTGTGTCCAGAATCTCAAAAGGACCAATAAACCTCAGACTAAGCTTATCCTTCTTCCCGAATCTCATAAAACCTTCAAGGCTGAGATCTTCAACCACAACGTATCATTAACCATAAACTCCATTGGTCGAATCCGCCTATCAGCATAACTTTTTTGAAGACTCTGGGCTGTCACTAACCTACTTTGAATCAACTGGACCCGCTCTAGATCATCTCTTGCCATATCAACTCCCATGCTCTCCACCAATACTATGTTAAACCATCCGATGGGTGATCTACATCTCCAACCATACAAGGCCTTAAAAGGAGCTATCTGAATGCTGGAATCATAACTGTTGTTTTACGCAAACTCCGCCAAGGCCAAGTGTTGATCCCATCTAGCACTAAGATCAATAACATCAGCCAGAGCATATCCTCTAATACCTGAATGGTTCTCTTGGACTAACCATCAGTCTAGGGGTGAAAATCTTTGCTCATATACAAACCATGCTGCAAGGCCTGATCCCCAAACCATGCTGCAAGACCCTCTAGAAATGTGAAGCAAACAACGAGCCACGATCTGACAGATGGAAACAGGGACTTTGTTAAGCCTCACTATCTGACTAATATAATGCCGGGCCAGTTTCTTAATGGTATACTTCACTTTGACCAGAATGAAGTGGGTGGATTTAGTCAAACGATCCACCACTACCCAAATAGAGTCAAAACCCCTAACAGTAAGAGGCAACCCAACTATGAAGTCTATTGTAATACGTTCCCATTTTGACTCGACAATAGGCATCCTCTACGTCGAACCTCAAGGCCTTTAGTGCTCATACTTGACCTATTAACAATTCAAGCACTTTGACACAAACTCAACAATGTCTCTCTTCATCCCGCACCACCAATAAAGTTGTTTAAAGTCTTGGTACATCTTGGCTGCCCCCAAATGTATAGAATATCTGGAACAATGTGCCCTCATCAAGTATCAATTTAATCAAATCACCCACTATGGGCACACAGATATGACTCCCAATACTTAAAACACCATCAGAATCAAGCATCACTTCTCTAGCTTCACCTCTAATCACTCTATCCCAAATGGTACACAACTCTTTATCCTCAAATTGCGTCCCTCGAATATGATCCATCAAGGATAAGAGAGCCTCAATAGTAGCAAGCACTCCACCCTACTCTAAAATCTATAATCTTACCAAACCATTAGCCACTCTGATCATGTCTAGCCAAGTGTCTCTCCTCTACCCAAATAGCTTCAAGACTCCCCATACTAGAAGCCTTTCTACTCAAAGCATCAGCCACCATATTGGCCTTCCCCAGATGATATAAAATAGTCATATCATAATCCTTCAGAAGCTCAATCCATCTCCTTTGTCTCAAATTTAGGCCCTTCTAGCTAAAGATGTATTACAAACTACTATGATAGATGAAAATATCGTAATGAACACCATAAAGATAGATCCTCCATAGCTTCAACACAAACACAACCACTGCCAGTTCCAAGCCGTGGATGTGATAGTTCTTCTCACGACCCTTCAATTTTCTAGGAGCATATGCTACCACCTTCCCTTTTTGCATCAAGACTCCACCCAAACCAACCCTAGAAAGATCACAATAGACTGTGAAATCAACACCCTTCTCCGACTATATCAAAATAGAAGCCGTGGTCAACAAATACTTGAGCTTTTTGAAGCTCTTCTCACACTCATCCGATCACAAGAATGGAGACTTCTTCTGAGTGAGCCTGGTCAATGGAGTTTCTATAGAAGAGAAGCCCTAAATGAATCGCCTTCAATAACCATCTAGGCCCATAAAGCTATGAATCTCAGTGGCTGAAGTAGGTCTAGTCCGTCCTTGAACTGCCTTAGTCTTCACTGGATCAACCCGAATACCCTCTCTAGATACAATATGACCCAAAAATACCATCGAACTCATCCAAAACCGTACTTGGAGAACTTGGCATATAACCTCTCATCTCTAAGCCACTGAAGTACAATCGTCAAGTGCAGCTTATGATCTTCTTTGGTCTTGGAGTAGATCTATACATCATCGATGAAAATAGTAACAAAGGAATCTAAATATGGCTGAAATACACCAATTATCAGCTCCATATATGCGGGCGTTGGTTAGACCAAAGGACATCACAAGGAACTCGTAGTGCCCATACCTTGTCCAAAAAGTTGTTTTAGAAATTTCAAAAGCCCTGATCCTTAACTGATGATATCCGGATCTCAAATCAATCTTGGAAAATACGGCTGCACCTTGAAGCTGGTCAAAAAGATCATAAATCCTAGGGAGAAGATACTTGTTCTTTGTCACTTTGTTCAACTTTCTATAATCAATACACGTCCTCATTGATTCATCCTTGTTCTTTATAAACAAGACATGGGTACCCCATGGAGACACAATGGGGCATATAAATCCCATACCAAAGATATCTTGGAGATGCTCCTTTAGCTCCTTCAACTCAGCCAGAGCCATATAGAAGAGAGGAGTAGAAATGGGCTTGGTGCCCGGCTTAAGATCAATGGAAAAAGTCAATGTCCCTGTCAGGAGGGACTCTAGGAAGATTTGAAGGAAACACATCAACAAACTCCCAAATAATAGGAATAGTATCCATCGATAGTGGTTCAACACTGGTATCATGAATAAATGCCAAATACGCAAGACACCCTGCTCTACTAACTTTTATGCTTGAATATATGAGATATGACCTAGTTAGGATAGGAGCCACTCAAACTCTGCCATACAATGCTCGATCTACCCAGAATAGCCAAATTCATGGTCTTATCAAAGCAATTAAGAATAGCCTGATTAGGGGAAAGCAAATCCATCCCTAATGTAACATCAGGACCAATCATATCAAGAATAATGATATCCACCCAAGTTTTATAGCTTAACAACATCATAATACAAGATCAGTAGACCCGATCCATTACTAAGGGCTCACCTACAAAGGTTGAAAACATGAATAGGCATAGACGTAGTATCGCATGGCAAGTCAAAAACCAAGGAGAAGTGTGTAGGCACATCAGAATAAGTGGAGCTAGGATCATATAACACAGATTTAGGGAGATGGAAAACCAAAACAATACCTGTGATCACAACATCAGAGGCCTCAACCTCAGGTCTGCCCATAAAAGTATAACAATGGCCACCTCGACCACCACTCGTAGAAGTTGCTCCCCTACTACTAGAATGGGTAGATGTATCACCTGCTCTTCTACCACCCACAAATCTATCTCTATTATTCTAACCCCTACCACAACCCCTAGCTTGCGGGGCTGAACCTCTGGCTAGTGGTGCTGGATCTCTGACCGATGCTGGGAAATAAGAATGGCGAGGCACAGAATGAGTCTACGTAGGGTACTATCGAATCATATGATCGAGATATCTACACCCACAACAAGATCTAGGGGTGGACTACTGTTATGAAGGAGTAAGAAAGATGTGGTAGCCTCTTTGGCCTGTAGGTCTCTACTGGGAGCTGGATGGGCCCGGACTTGAACTATATGAATCCTAAGGACCTTGTCCTCTCTCAGAAGTTGGCAAGGCTGTATGGACATCAAGATGCTAAAATGAACCTCTTCTCCTGGTCATACCTCTACGTCCTGATGAGGCACTTGAGTACTGTCCCAAATGCATGGACCCTTTTGGGGTCCCTAAACTTCTCTCTCTGCTTCAACTCCGCCTCTTTGGAGGCTTTAATGACTTACTGAAAAGAAGCACCCTCTCTAGCTACCCAAAATGCCAATTGTCAAATAGAATAAATCAATCCTCTCACAAACTAGCAAACTATCTCTACCTCGGTAGGAATAATAGCTGTAGTGTAACATCTCTCACGCACCTCAAAAAAATGCCTATAGTGTATTTTTTGTATATCATAAAATTTGTACATGATTTTACAAATCCGACCTCATATTCCCCCCTGTAACAGCCCGGACCCACACGTGCATATATTGTCCGCTTTGCCAGCCATGGGTCGCCCATGCACCAGCGCACGG
>JAPFFP010042702.1:0-13877 GCA_026153255.1 Solanum medicagineum
CATCCAAAACAATAATAAAAACCAATTATCCAAAAATTACAGTAAAAACAAATTATCAAGAAAAATAACAGTAATGAGAATAAAGTATCAAAAAGTAGTAGCAAGACCAGGGGTCAAAAGTATCAAACATCCATGTGGTGCTCAAGCACTGGTATCAGTCTAGTCCTGGGGGGCTCTCTCCTCCGGGGAAGTCTGAGCTGCAGTTGAACTCGATGTACTGGCTCCATGTAATCTCTGTTGCTCTTGAGCCTACCTCTGCTGCTCCGTCTGTATAGACTCTTTCATCACCAGGTCAGTAATCTACTCCTCTAGCGCCCCCTCATCCTCAGCAGTCCTCTGTCTCTTTTGGGCTAAATCTGCATCATCACCCTCCATAGGCCTCTTCCCGAGAGCATGTGGGCGATCTTTGGATACATCAATCAAGTCCTCATCCATAGGTGCCTCCTCCGGAGCTACTATCGGGGCTGCTAATGATGTCATCAAGCGACCTTGAACTTGTCCAACTCCTGTTGTACAGTAGCCATATCTGTAGGTCGTGCTCCCTCAAGCCTCTTTTGGACCCTAGCCTCGAAAGCGTCGACCCTGGCATCTACTGTAGCAACTCTCTGATCCAACTCACATAGGGTGAACGCCTTGGCCCACTCCTTTGAAGCCTAGACTGTCTGGCGAACCCATGGCTTGATTGCTACATCAACCTGGCTAACTGAGCCTCTGTCCTAGATAACCTACGAACCATGGCTTGAAATGCAATAGCAGACATAATAGCAAAGTCTACAAAAAGAACCTGAGAAGAAGATGGCTCTGGTGTAGGTGTAGTTGTGGAGGGAACCATCTCAGTGCCAGCTGTTATAGGCTGGCCTGGTATAGCTGAAGCGGAGGTAGTGCCAGCTGGAGTAGAGACCTCGACAGATGGCTCGTGATGGAATAGCGCAGGAATGGGAGGGGGAGTTGTTCTCTAGAGGGCCACTAGGTTATCGTCAGCCCTGATCAGGCTAAGATCCACAATGTGAAGGTCCTCGACGTGTGGGTCTATATGGAGAGAGACGCGCACTACGGCCTCATTGTATAATTTGTGTATCAAAATATGAAACAGCAATGAGGTATTCATTCGGAGCGCGGACTCGTGAATCTTCTCGTCCATGACAAGGGTCCAGTCGATCTCATAGCTAGCTAGGACGCTGACTAGTAACACAGCTCGCTCCAAGGTGATGACATTATCCGTGAATATAGGCTGAATGCGAGACCTAATAATGGCCCACCAGAATTTAGCACGGAAGGATAAGTGGGACTACACTATGGGCTGGGTGTGTGTGGTGACCCATGTAGGCTCAGCATCACCCTCTACTATCTAGGTCGCCACCCATCTGAGGAGTTCGGTCTTCAAATCCACATTCTTCCCGATCATAGCATGCCTCATCTTATCTATTTTGTTGTCATACTCGGCTATGTGTTGTGGCACCTTATAGTTAGGCCTGAACTGTACCCGACAAATGGTATCCTTGGAAATATTAGCCCTTTGACCATGAACTAATACCCCGCGCAACTGGGGCTCATCCATCGCCTTCTTTCCCTTGGGAAGATCTCGAAGGATGGTAGCAGCATAGGCAGGCGCAAAACTCTCAAACAAAAAGTGGGGTATACTTGCCTAGCCTCTCTGATAACCACCAAAGCCCGTGTCTATAAATCTTCGCCTCCAGAGTAGGAACTCAACTCAACCTTGAGTCATTTAACCGGGGATCTTCGTGAAACTGTCTAATAGGCTTCCCCTATCCCTTTGGCTCTAGTCACTCGTTGTAGATCTATTCCATTCCCTCGATCCCCCATCAGTGATAATGCGAATCTTGAGCTGAGATAGATGGGTCGACCGACGATTGGGATGCTGTTGTGTCCTTCTGAGACCTGGTGTTAGACTCAGAACCATCCTCACTTCCCTCTTCTATACCCTCCTCATCATATTGGGAGGTATTCTCAACCACCATCGGTGTTAGTGTAGCCCTAGCTCTTATTTGAGGCACATCTGCCTCAGGGTTTACCTGTATGTTCAACTCCTTATTAGACCCATCTGACTGCTCACTATCTGAGTCTTTGTCTAATAACCTCCTACCTAAGGCTTGGATAGCATCTCTTCTACCCTTAGAAGCCATTGTCTCTGAAATTTGCATGACGAACCAACAATGAGCTCAAACGAACATCACAAACAAAGAAAGGAATCAAAAGAAATAAAATCAAAAAGCAAACACACAAAAACCCAACATTGCACCAGTTGCAGGTTGTAGGTACGAGGTGCAGGTAGGATTCATAGGGTGACCTACAAGTCATATTGTGGCCTTGTAGTCCAAAGGTACCTAAGAAAAAAAATCAAACTCGAAATTGGTACAAGGCACAGGTGTGACTCGTAGTGGAGACTATGAGTCGTAGGCTGGCTCATACCAATTTCAGTAACATTTTTAAGCACAAGGCATGCTCACGAGACCCCCACTACGGTTCATAGTTGACACTATGACCTGTAGGTGGGTCTCGTATAGCAAGTGTTAAGGGACCATAAGTAATTGTTATCCCTACGAGGGGCCACCACTACTAGTAGGTCCTTCTATGAGTCGTAGGTAGCCCTAGTAGCAAGGAATATCATACACTTAACATAACCACAAACCACAATCAACATCGATATAATTCAAACAATATTCAAAGCAATCTTTAACAGCCATTGACAAGCAAACCAACACACCCAATACCCAAGCATGACAACACAAATCAAAACTTATCCCATAGTTCAACCCATAATCAACAATCAAACGTCAATTTCCCAACACATTTGAGAATTTCAAGAAAATATCATTAGTTCCAGAACTTACGATAACAACACTAACACAGAAACATGGAAGTTCAAGGGATTGGATGCGAAATTGCACATAAGACTTCTCAAATCACCAATTACAATCCAATAGGCACACCCACAAAAAAATTTCACATCAGCATGAAATAGTTAGTCAACCAACCCTTGCACACTCATTTCAACAATGTGATCAACAATATATATGGGAAGATATAATCATCACAACTAACCAACAAGGGCAATCTCACACATAAAAACAATCTTAGGGAATTCTAATCGACAAAAATCCCCATTCTCATTCATATGCATAATTTTTCATATGGGTACTCTAGAACGTTAGTGTCAAACACACAATAATTCAATATTCCATAGGACACAAAAGTTTGTGCTCAAAATTTAACAAAGAACATACCTCAAGAGAAGATGATTAACAGTTGAACAAAATGAGAAAGAGGAGGAGAAGTCGAAACCCTAACTATCGATGCTCGTCAAAAAATGACATGAGTATACTAGGAATTTTATCAGAACAGTGTGGGAAAATATTTTTGGGACCTAATTGGGGGAGCGTAAGGGTTTAGAATGGGGAATTAAGGGTCAAAAATAATTTTGACCTTTAATATACCCCAACCGGCTTAACTTTTAAATTCTCAGAGTCAGGTCTATAAGACCCCGACTAGGAGTCGTAGGTCAGACTACGACCCATAGGTCCTAGTCTCATAGGTCACTAAAGACTTAGAAAAATTTTGAAAACATACCTGGATACTACGAACCCCATTTACGGCTCGCAGCTTGGACTACGAGTCGTAAAGTTGGCTTGTAGTGGGAGTGCTAACTTTAAGACCATCACTGTTTCCCTCTATGAGGCATGACTATGAATCTTAGCATGCACCACGGTTCGTAGGCCTAGTCGCAGTGGCTGCTTCAAATGATATTTTCTTTAAACTTTCAGCACTTGCTTAACACCTGCACACCAACATCTCAAAATAGACCAATCTTTAAACAGCACAACTGATTCAACATTTCCAAAATTAAAATATAAATTAATCCACTACCTAGAAATTCAAACAATCACAATAAACTCAAAAATATCCAAAAACATGAAAAGTACTTGGGTTGCCTCCCAAGAAGTGCCTTATTTAACGTCGTGAATTGGCTTAGTCATTTATGAGTACTTAGACTTCGTCATAGTTTGACGTTCCCTTACCACCATTTCTTGCACTTCTCATTCGATCGCCTTGCATATGTTCCAATTGCGTGGAAACAAGATCAAACTTGTCATCAAGTTGTTGAATTACCAATGCTTGTTGGTCCACTTTATAGTTCACCTTGATGATGTCAAATTTGAATTACCGCAACATGTCCTCTTGTGTTTCCATTCTCTTGATCGATTTTTCAAACATGCCCTAGATCTTGGAAGATTCACCCATAGTGCATTGTTATTGCGGTAGCTTGAACCAAGGGTTTTCTCTATTTATTCCTTCTTGGCTAGAATGGTCCCGGACGTACTAGTTTGGGCAACTGGGTGCTCAAGAAGCAGTTGGTACATCTAATAAATGGCAGAAAACTTGTCCATATATTTAGTAACTTTAGCAAACAATTTCTTCAAAAATGACCAACAATCCCCTCTAAATAGAGCATCCGCTTGAGCTTGTTGTGTAGAGTTTAGTGCTCGATAGAAGCTCGCCACTAGTTCATCATCTGGCAGACCATGATTTTGGGCCTTTTCCACCAAACCTTTATACCTTTCCCAAGTTGCACTTAACGAATCACCAGAGACTCGTCAGAAGTTTATGATTTGATCCTGTTGTAGGTACTTGTCAGATTTATCATAGAAACTTGCTATGAACATTTTTTTCACTTCTTCCAAGTTAGTACACACATCTTCAGGATACATAAACCACCACTTTGTTGCATCACATCGGAGGGTCATTGGAAAGACTTGAAGAGCTATTGTGTCCAAAGTTAGATGTCATGCTCCCATAACTTCTCTACATATCTATGACAACCTTTGTAGATGTGAGCGAGGGTCTTCAGATGGTTGACCATAGAATAGAACACTTCTCTGTAGTGATTGAAGTAGATCACTTGTGATGAAATTTGTTCCCTAGCCATTGCTTGGTATTCTGTTGAATATCAGAATTTGGCTCAAACAAAAATGAACTCTCTGCAATGTTCCTGTACAAAAAGAACAAAAACAAAAAATAAAATATAAGAGAATCTAGAAATTAACACTTGAATTAACTATTAGTGAGATCAAGTCAAAAAACCTAGTCGCATTCCATGGCAACGGCGCCACAAATTTTGATGTTCACACTCCAAGAGTAAAGTGGTCGCTATCAAGTATAAACCTAACTAGAGGCTAGGGTCGAATCCATAGGGAATATCGGGTTTGACCAAATAGACTCGCCAACAATCATTTCAAGTACCAATCAATTATATTCTCTAGAATGGGGGGTTTGCAATTTGAAGTGAAGTAAATAAAAAAGAAATACTAACAACCACGAAGAGAAAATCAATTTGAGGATCAACTTGTTCACTAACTCAAATACCCTGGATAACATAACTTTAATTAAGACATTGCATGCAGGATGGTAACTTAGGTTCTTCCAGCCCTTTGGTAAAGGTGAAGGTCGAATTTCATTAGGGTGCTTGCTCGACAACCATGTTGTGCTAACTAACATTACCAATTGTCCCAGTCAACCTCTCCTTGGTCGGATTTGGTTGATTAGATGAGAACACATCAATCAAATCTTGTCATCTATCTCCTTTTCCTACTCATCACTACCTTTGTCGGGATCAAGACACTAAGTGGGGTTTGGTGTTGGCCACCACCAAACAACAAGCGATCCGAAGGAGAATGGACAATGTATGAAAATACCTAATCAAAGAAATGCAAATAATTGGGGTTATTGGAAGATAGCTACTCATGGTTCCTACAACCCCAAGTTGTGGGGGTTTACCTATGTCACGACCTGGACCTAGGCCCTAAACATGACACAGCAAATGGAGAACCCGAAGGGACCACAAATAAGCCTTTTAGCATATCATTACACATCCTTGGTCGCGGAAGCAATTTATACGACAACAAAAGAAAGAAAAGGGGGAAATACAGGGCTAAGGGACATCTTTCATACCATAGAAACTTAGAAAGTCGAGATCATAGCATTAATACATCAAAATATTCTAACAACACCTCTAATACATAGATAGGAGCGAGGGCCAAGACAATCTTTGGGCTCAGCCTCATAGTCGTAAGTGTTTAACATAGGAAGAATCTATACATAATATGAAATCAAGAGAAATACATCCTTGGAGTTGAGGATTCACCAAGCTTGCTTCAAAAGTCATAGTAGCCATGTGGAGGATGAATATAATCAAGTGGGGGCCTCTGGTTCCTGCACGTTAACATTATATAGGCATAGAGTATGCGTTAGTACATTTGAATATACTAAGAATGTAGGATGCAATGCAACAAGGGATAAGCAACATAATTGAAATGCATAAATAGACATTGAATGAACATAATAGCATATGGCATGCATGAATGACGCATGAAGTAAAACATGCTTATATAGAATGTATTACATGTGTAGGAAGAGATCATATTCATAGACCAAGCCACTTAGTACTTGGAATCTACCGTAAACCACCCCTTGGAGGTGTTTGAGGTATCAACCCCTCAACTTGGTTAATGGGTCAACCACCTCCCATCAAGGTGTTTGAGGTACTAACCCCTCAACTTGGTTATGGTCAACTTGCAATACTAAAGATACCTTTCATTAAATAAACACATATATACCTTCCTTTCATCATCATAAAGTCATTCAAGTCATAGGGCATGCAATGGATCATCAATAGCTCAAGAACCCTAAATCGGATATTTTATCAAACACTTGGTGGGAGTGTAATGCTAGTTTAAAACCATGCAATTCAAGAATGAAATCATGCAAGAAAACTTGAAGTAAATCAACCCACCAACACTTGGTAATACCCTCTTGCAATATACCTTGAAACCCTTCATCAAATCTCCAAATAAATCATAGATTCATAGCTCAAAACATGCTTAAACAGTCACACTCTTGCAAAACCCCAACATAGTTCATAGTTAAATTCATAATAAGAAGACCCATAAGTAAATCAACTTAGAAACATGTAATTTAGGTAAAAAGGAAGCTTGGGCACCATGGGTGGAAGGACTCAATGGTTGAAACACATATACCGTAACTTTAGAGGTTTTCTTGAAGAAGATTTGAATTGAGACTTGAAGCTTGAGTGAATTCCTTAAGATCCGGAATGAGTTTGGGACCCTTGATTTTGAGTGAAATATTTGTGTAAGAGTTTGAGAGAGTATTGGGGAATGCCTTGTATGATATGGTATTAAAATATGGCTAAGTATAGTTGTTTTTACATATGGGAAGACTTACACCTAAGACCCAAAGGCCTTGGACTGAACTGGAAAAATTGGCAACAAAATAACATAGGTCCACCTCTGGTCTGCAATGTGAACCCAACACAAAAGAAATTTTTACACAGGTCTGCGATGACTGCACGTTGCGGTATCAACACAAATCGATTCTAGAAATTGAACTTTTGGGATAATGAAATTTTGATATGGTTGCTCTAAAATCAGTGTTAGGCCCATTTCCCCCTCAATTTTAACCCTTGATCAAGAATATAAAGTCGGATTTTCAATATCATGCACGGATTTTGAGATATATAAAAATCACGATTATGGGCACTTTCGAGACACATCTTCGGGCACTTTTGTGGGGTCGTTTCAAGCTACTCATAGCTTGGGCAAAATCACAAACAATGAATGAAATAGACATAGTTCAGAGATTACCCAAAGAAAATGAAGAACAATAAACCACCTTGATTTTGGATTCACAAGGTTGAATAATGGAGTTTGATTACAAGTTATTCCAAATCCCAAAATTGGGTCTTCAAAGTGAAACCCTAATTATCTATACTAGGCCCTAGAAAATTGATCTCTACAAAAGATATATTCTTTTCTCTAGAAACTGATTCTCTTTTAGAAACCCTAACTTATACTATTTATACTATTTACAAAAAGCATCTTAAAATAAATAAGAAAAGTTGGTCAGCGGCAGTTACGTCTCGTAGGTATGACTCGTAGGGTGACCCACGAGTCGTAATCGGGATTTTGTAGTCAATACTTGGCATTTTGGATTTAACTTCTACGATCCATACTATGAGTCATGGTCTGGTCTACAACTCGTACCCTGGGCTTGTATGGATGAACTTCAATTTCTCAGATTTTGATTTTTGGAAGCAATTAATCAATATGGTAGTGGGTCTCGTAGTTCCTCAAATTCAACAAAATCTGCTACTTTTCCCCAAGATTAAGCCAACCTGTATTTTCTACAAAAACAAACACAAAACACATAAAAATCATAAAAAGTCACATTAAGAACTTGCAAAATCCATTGTTTTTTGGCATCAAATGTGATGCATTTTGACAGCACATCAATTGGCTGCATTGTTAGCATTCTCTTGGGCTATTCTTATTATATTTCGATGGATCTCTTGATCAAATGGAGTTAAGAGATTGCCTTGTCTCGAAGTGTTGGGCACACACTACTCATACACCCTGCAAATAACAAAAAAACAAAAGTAAAATAATGGGAACTAAGGATTAAGACTCGAATTACTAGTAAATCTACTAAGTCTAGTCGTATTCCCCGGCAACGGCGCCAAATTCTTGATGTCACCCAAGTTTACCTCCTTTTTAGAGGATAATGCGGTCACTATAAAGAAATAGAACCTAACTAAGGTTAGGGTTGAACCCACAGGGAATAGGTAGACTCAAGAAAAATTCACCAAAATGCAACTCGAGTAGTTAACCGACTCAATTCCCCAAAAAGGGGAGTTGCAATAACCAATAAGAAAGTAAACTAAACTAACTATCACAAGAAAAAATTAATAATAGAGAGCAACTAGGGTATTGTGCTCCCAATGATCCCCCAACTCAGTATCACCGGATAACCTAATTCTTGTATTGCGTATAGCATGCAGGACAGTAATTTAAGTTCACCATTCCCTTTGGTCAAAGGTGAGAGGCAAAATTCACTATGCGACTTGGCCCATCTCCATAGTGTGCATTACTAACCATTACCTATTAGTCCCAATACAACCTCCCGTTGGCCCAGTTCAATTGATTAGATGAGAACACATCAATCGAATCATATTAATTAATCTATTTTTCTATTCCTTACTACCTTGGTCCAGTCAGTAACATAGGCTGGTTCTAATGTTGGCCATCACTAGAAAATATGCGAAATGAAGAGAGTTAATTAATACATACATATACACCATCTAAGAATGTAGATTATCCAGTTTTACTTTGTTAGTTCTTCATGGTTCCCACAATCCTGGTTGTGGATTTAGTTACTCATGCTATGTGTAGATGAAGAAATTGTGAATTGAGAAGACATAATTAAACACTCACACAATTGAATTAAGATCAAACAATTCCAAAATCAATGGTAATCACAAGCTTGAAGATTAAATTGAAGCACAAGTGTTCTCAAAGATTCTCTCACAATATTTTCTCTCCAAGTATTGAGTTCTCTAAGTACAAACCAAACCCTGAAACTACTGAAAAGTGACGTCCCTCATTGAATAATAGCCTAAAAACCATGAGGCAGGACAAATCCATACCACTTACCAACATGGAGGTTCGGTACTCCTCATTGACCAAGTCGGACACACCCGACACAAACTTGTTCATCCTAGACGTCAACTCAGCCACAAATTGTGGAGCATACTTGGAGAGTTGGTTGAACTTGAGGGCATACTCCCTCACACTCATGGAACCTTGCTTAAGGTTCATAAATTTCATCATTTTGGCCTCCCTTAGCTCTACAAGAAAGAACTGGTTGAGAAATGCCACCTTGAACTCTTCCCAAAGGATGACATTCTCGTTCCCTTTCTCCATCTTCCATTGGGTGAACCAAATTTGACCCACCCCCTTAAGTTGGCAGGCCGCCAACTCTACTTTCTACTCCAATCTAACCCTCATAATAGAAAACACCTTATACACTTCATCAATAAATTCTTGAGGATCCTCATCCACTTTAGACCCACGGAACTCTGGTGGGTTCATTCTAGTAAAGTCTCTCACCCTTGAGGCCGGAGTAGAAGCATGAGGATCCTAGGCCCCTTGGTTGATTTGGTTGGCCATAGCATGATCCAACATGGTAATTGTATCCCAAAACTCTTCATGGGACACTCGTCCATCTTGAGGAGCTTAGGGAGCGGGAGGAGCCGGTTGTTCCTTAGGTGTATGGGCTCTTCTTCCTCTTGGGATCGGCATAATCTAGAATAGAAAAGAACAATCATTAAGGAAAAAACTTACTTTAACTTCTATAGCACGACACAGATCATGAAGAAGGGAGACATTTCCTAAAACGCCACATCGCCTCTTACTCATGGTTGTGGTGCACTTCCACAACCATGAATAAGGCTCTAATAAACGCAATGTGTCGGATTCTGAGGACCATTAACAACCTAGTGCTCTAATACCAAGTTTGTCACGACCCAACCCTAGGGCCTAGAGATGACACGGCAAATGGGATCCAAAGGAGACCCCAAACAAGCCTCTTAGCACATCATACACACATCCTTGGTCGCGAAAGCAAATTAAACAACAACAAGAGACAATAAAAAGGGAAATTGGGACTACGGGAAATCTTTGATAGCATAAAACATAGAAGAGTCAAAGCTCAAAGCATAGATACATCATTTGTTCCAATAACACCTCTAATCATCGATTGGAGCGGGGGCTAAGACACTTTTCGGGCTCAACCTCATAGTATCAAGAGTTAAACATAAAGAGATAAACAAGAGAGAAGAGTAAGATAGCTAATGTCCCCAAACTTGAGGACTTACCGAAGCTCTTATACCAAATTGTCAAGGCTATCCACGTGCAGGATGATAAAGAGGTGTTCTAGTTCCGACATAGTAACATCATGTAGGCATAGAGTATGTGTTAGTATGTTTGATTGTACTAAGTACGTAGGATGCAATGCAACAAGAGATAGACAACGTAGTCGAAATGTATAATCATAATCATGTATAGGTATAATAACACATGGCATGCATGATCAATGCTTGAAGTAAAACATGCTTGTAAAATATATGACTTGAGAATATAAATTACATATGTAGGAAGTGATCATCATTATAGACCAAGCAAGATAGCACTTGGAATCCAAGGCACATCACCCCCTTGGAAGGTGATTGAGGTATCTACCCCTCAATTGATAGATGGGCATAACAGCCCCCATCAAAATGGCCAAGGTATATACCCCTCAACATGGTAGATGGGCATAGCACCCCCCATCAAAGTGGTCAAGGTATATACCCCTCAACATGGTAGATGGGCATAGCACCTCCATCAAAGTGGTTGAGGCATGTCACCCCCTCAACAAGGTGTGGTCAACTTGCAACACTATAGATACTTTTCATGCATTCAATACATACATACAATCCCTTCATCATAAAGTCACTTAGCTTGTAAACCATATCATAGGTCATCAATAACCAAAGAATTCATGTCAAGACATTTTATGAAATACTTGGCGGGTGTGTAATGCTAGTTCAAAATCATGTAATTCAAGAGTGAAATCATGTGAGAAAACTCAATGTAAATTAACCCACCAACACTTAGTAAAACCCTCATGCAAGATAGATTGAAATCCCTTATCAAACCTCATATTAGATTATAGTTTCATAGCTCAAAACATGTGTAGCCACAATAGACAAACCATCTCATCGTATAAGGTTGAGATAGGTAGACATGTGTTTCCAATCATCATTTCATAAAACCCCAACGTAATTTGTAATCATAATAAATAATACTCATAAGTAACATAACTTGAACATATGCAAGGCTCATAAAAAGAAAAGCTGGACACCATGAGTAAAAGGACCCAATGGTTGAAACTCATATACCTTAAATTTGGGGATTTCCTTGATGTAGTCTTGAACAAGAATTTGAAACTTGGATGAAGTTCTTGAGATCCGGAATTAATCTTGAGAGATTAGAATTTGGCTGAAATATTTTGGTAAGTGTTAGAGAAGGTTTTGAGAGTGTCTTGAGTGATATAAAGTTGAAAACAATGGCTAAGTATGGGTGTTTTTACACATAAAAGGGCATGGAGCCAAGACCCAATGCCTTAGCCCAAAACAAGAAAAATAAGGAAGTCACAACATTGCTCTATGATAGGTCCGCGTCGCGGAGCCAACGATTATGCACACTGGAAATTGCAAAGTTGGAGAAAATAAAATTTTCTATGGGTCCTTTAAAATCGGGGTAATACCCATTTCCCACTCAAATTTTCCCTTCAATCAAGAATATGAAGTCAGACTTTCGATATCATGCACGAATTGTAAGATATATGGAAATTACGATTATGGGCATTTTTTAGGCACATTTTTTGGGCATTTCAATATCTCTCCATTGGGAACATTCGTCCACGAATGTCAAAGAAATGTACATAAGAGATGTAACCATAAAGAATTTAGCCCAAAAAGAATGCAATAATGCACTTAAACATTATTTTCAAAAATCTCAACATAAGTGTCAAAAATCACCATAAACTTGTCAACGTAAACATGAATGCATGCAAATGACATAAGGGTTGAAACTTAAGACTTGAAATCACATAGGGGATTTAGATTAGTACCTTAGGTTTGAGTAGAGTGGAAGAGATAGGGATAATGCTTTTGCATGTCTGCCTCGACTTCCCATATGGGACTTCTAACTCGTTGGTTCCTCCAAAGGACCTTGACGGAAGCTACATCATTGTTTCTCAACCTCTTCACTTGTCTATCCAAGATTTCTACTGGAACCTTTTCATAAGTCAAATTATCTTTTACCACACCTACAACATCCAAAGGTTCAATAGCACTTGGGTCACCTACACACTTTCTCAACATAGATACATGAAAAACCGGATGAATCATATTCATATCAATGGGCAACTCCAACAAATAGGCCACCTTACCAATCCTCCTCAACATCCTATAAGGACCCATAAATCTAGGTCTCAATTTACCCTTGTTGCCAAATCGGACTACACCATTCATGGGTGATACTTTCAAGTACACCCAATCACCAACCTTAAATTCATAATCTCTCTTTCTTACATCGGAATATGACTTTGTCTACTTTGGGTTGTCCTCAACCTTTCCCTTATAAATCTTGCCTTCTCCAAGGATTCCATGACTAAATTCGGACCTAACAAAGCCATCTTCTCCACCTCAAACCATCCAACCGAGGACCTACAACACCTACCATAAAGAGCCTCAAAAGGAGTCATATCGATGCTTGAGTGGCAGCTATTTTTGTAAACAAATTCAATTAGTGGAAGATGATCATCCCAACTACCCTTAAACACCAAAACACAAGCTCTAAACATATCCTCAAGAGTTTGGATAGTTCTCTCGGCTTGGCCATCCATTTGAGGGTGAAAGGACATGCTAAACTTAACCTTGGTACCGGACCTCTTGGAAGGACCTCCAAAAGTAAGAAGTGAATAGGGAACCACGATCCAAAATGATGTAGAAAGGCACCCCATGCAATCTAACCAATTCATCAATGTACAACTTAGCATAATCTTCGGCACCATAAGTAGTCTAAACCGGTAGGAAATTAGCCGGCTTTGTCATTCTATCAACCACAATCCAAATAGAATCAAAATGCTTTCTAGTCTTAGAAAATCTAACCATAAAATCCATGTTGATTTCCTCCTACTTCAAAGTCAGAATCTCCATATCTTGGGCTAGTCCACCTAACCTTTGATGCTCGGCTTTCACTTGTTGACAATTATGACAACTGGATACAAACTTAGCAATATCTCTCTTCATACCAGCCCACCAAAACACTTCCCTCAAATCACTTTACTTCTTTGTAGAACTGGGGTAAATAAAATAGGAAGAATTATGAGCCTCATCTAAAATCTTCTTTCTAAAGTCATCAACACTAGGCACACACAATCTACCTTGGTACCTAAGGGCA
>JAPFFP010042703.1:0-13874 GCA_026153255.1 Solanum medicagineum
GGTAATTGAATTTGGGGGCAAAACAATATTGTTTTGTGATCATGTCGTTGGGTGGGTTGGAGGAGCAGGTGGTGGAAAATGAGTTGGAGGAGGAGGTTAGGAAAAAAACATCGGATATGCTAAAGAAGTTGTGAAAGCAGGTGGCAGAAATGATGTTTTGTTTCTGTGATGGTTGGTGATAAGATTGAGGTTGGATTATGTGAAGGGGCTAAGGATTGGGGGTGCTGCAAAGAAGCAGGGAAAGAAAAAAGTTGAGAAAGTGAATTACCTGAATCTGTAGGATGCACGTGATTCTGCCCGGAGGAGACGGACACACAAACTTGACTACTAGTCTCTTGAATAGGAAGAGGAGAAGGAAGTGGAGAAAGATCAGGGAAAGAGTTTGAGTTTGAGAGTCTGTAGGAGTGTCAACAACCTCCCACATGAGCGTAGAAGATTGATTGTGAAGATAGGAGAATATTGTGTGAAAAGGAAAAATATTTTAACAAGCTTTACATCTCATGAGATTATAAAGTTAAGAGTAAATAAGCTCAAAACAAGGGTGGACGTAATGAACCAAAGAGAAGCCCAGATAGGCATATGCAATTGACCTGGGCTCAAGTTTATAGGTGGTGTAAGGCTTAAACCATGGTAACATTGACAACAAAAAGTTCTAAGTGAATCGTATTTAGGTGCAACACAAACAAGTTTTCATTAGGCGATTTGTTGCTTAAAATTTGTGTGGGCAATCGATTAATAGATAGGCTATACGTTGACAAGAAAATGACCAATAATTTGAAGGCAAGAATGCCTCATGTAAAAGTGCTTTGGTAGTTTCAACAATGTGCCGATGACGATGATTTGCTATGGCCATTCTTTGCGGTATATGAGAAGGTGATATGAGGTGTTCAATTCCATTTGAATGAAGATACAGATTAAGACCTTTGTATTCACCTCCTTCATCAATATACTAAGAGACATTTTTCTTATCAAAATATTTTTCACTAAGGGATGAAACTTGGGAAAAGGTCTTGAACTTCATGTTTTATTTTTAAGTGTACAACCAAATATATTTGGTGTACTGATCAATAAACAATAGTATCATTTTTTATCAATGAAAAGGACAGATGATGGACTCTATAAATCAGTGAAAAGTACTTGTAGCATAGCAGTACTAATTAGAGACAAGCAATTGAATGAAAATCATTGAACTTTATTTGAACAACAAAAATCACAAAAAAATAAACTTGTTTGGTGATGAAACCAAGAGAGAATTTATTCAACACAAAGTTCAAGATTCTGGGATAGGGATGACCAAGTTGATGGTGCCAGCCATAGCGAGGAACTATTGTAGTGGCATCTTGAATATTAGGCTTATTAATTGTGAAACTGGGCCATTCATAGAGTTCGCGTCTATTACAACTGGATACCAGCAAAGCCTGTGTTTTCAAGTCCTTCACATAGAAAGAAAATGGGGAAAATTCAATGGAGGTCAGATTATCTTGACAAAATTTTGATAGAGAGAATAGTTTGTTTGATAGCAGGTGCACACAATGTAAAAGTTAGTCTAAAAATATTATTTGTTACAATTAATTTAGCAGAACCATGGTGAGTAATTGAGATTCTTTTACCATCACCAATGGCTATTATTGTAAACTACAATACTGCTTTAGAAAAAAATGAACGATGTATTCTATTGATTGTAGACTAGTATATATAGATTTTATACAACTTTTACAGCAAAGAGATAATCTAAGAAAAAGGTAAGACTTATCTATAACCTAAACACAAGGAATAAGTTTCAACAAAGTCCTAAATGACCGGAACTACTTAATCTGAAAATATGATTGATATTATTCGTTATTACGCCCCCTGCAAGTTGGTGGTATCAACAACATCCAACTTGGAAAATTATTGTGCAAAGGTAGCTTTGGAAAGTGATTTTGAGTCAGCCGCTTGATCAACTGAGTGAAGGTGGCATAAAGAAATAGCCTCCATTACTCAAGGTGTCCAATTTTTGTCTGTGTACTACTCAAAGTTGAAAACCCTTTGGGATGACTTTGAGTAAATGGTGTCCTCCCCTGCTTGTGCTCGTGAAAGATCTAGAGATTTTGTGATGTATCTGCAAAGGCTAAAATTGTATAAGTTTTTTATGGGACTTAATGACTCATACTCTCAAGCAAGAAGCTAAATCTTGCTAATGGTTCCTCTATCTGGGGTTAATCAGGCTTATTCTATGGTGGGCACTGATGAGAGTCAAAGGACAGTTTTACAATCTGTGGGAGCTGCAGGTTTATTAGGAGCAACACCTGGTGTTACAGATGCAGTGGCCATGTATTCAAGAGCTGGAAATCAGAAAGGAAAAAAATATTACAACCCCAACTACAATGCAAATGCTACATATGATCATTGCAAGCTGAAAAGACACTATAATAGAGGTTGATATAGGTTGGTTGACTATCCTCTAGACCACCCTAACTACACTGATAAAAAAGGATCAGAAAATAGAAACAATGAGTATAATAGAAGGTTTAAAAACAAGAACAATCAGAGGAGAATTGGTTTTGCTTTTTACAATAGTGCTCACAATGCAATAGCTGAGGAATGACATTCTGAACGGAATGATCAGATTATACAAGATAGTGATCAAACTCATGCTCCAATAATGCAGAAATCTTCCCAATTGGAGAGAAAAACGCATGTCATGGGAGCTCCAATGTTTTCACAAGAACAATATGATCTAATCTGTAGATTGCTTGAAACCAACAAACTATCATACCCTCAGCTACAGAAATCAACTCAACTCATATGTCAGGTAACACTAGTTCCCGGTTGAGTTCAAATGAACTATCAAGATGGATCATTGACTTGGGGACTAGTAATCACATGGTTTTAGATATTAACGTGCTAAACAAAACCTCAGTAGCCAACACTAATAATCTAAAGAAAGTGTCTTTACCAAATGGTGATGTTGCATATGTCACACGCACTGCAACTAGTAATATATCAAATAATAGTGTCATTCACAATGTATTTCACCTACCACAATTTAAGTTCAATTTACTGTATGTGTCTAAGGCAACCAAACAACTACAATTCAGTGCTTCTCTCTTTCTTGACTTTTGTATTTTTCAGAGGAGAAATAATATTCCTAAAGAAGAAGGAGAAGCTCTGCTCTATGTTTTAAAAGTTTTCTGTGAAGCAAATCGCGGTTCAACCCTCTGAGATTCATCGACAAAACTGATCAGATCTAATAGATCAGAGAAGAAGTTGCAGAGATACCTTAAGCTTTGAGAGCGTTTTGGAGAACAATTTGGGATCTTGGAGAACTGATCTATAAGATATGTTTTTTCAATTTTCTTGACTGTCACAAGTAGTACAACTTTGTTGATGGAAACAAGAAGACATTAAGGAGCAACATACTTGTAGCAGCTCACCGGAGCCGGCGATTGAGATAAGCTGCCAGACTCACCGACGAGAATCTCCGAACTGAGGTATTATTAGAAACAATCATATTAGTTCCTTGATCTTTAAATGCTTCTACTGCTTCAATACTTGCTACTACGATCAGAGTCTTAAAATCTTGTGGCGGTGCCTATGACCGCACCCACCGCAGGTGGGTCTAGCCCACTGGAGGAATTCCCAGTGCTTTTGTCTAACATAGAGATCAATGGAGCGAAACAGTTGAATCATAATCCAGTTTCGTTTGCTAGTTTATTGAAGCCCAAGACCATACAATCTAATCTTCCATCTATCTCAATGAAATCAGTCACAATGCTGCATGGGGAACCTAATATCACTTGGAAATCATCAGAGGTTAAAACTCTTATATCTAAAGAAAATATCCAATATGTGATTGTTGGAAAATTTTCTTATGGCAAACCGGATATAGTGGAGTTGCGAAAACAAATCCCGGGGCAGTGTGGAATTAAGAGTGAATGCACAATAGTCATATTAAAGCAAGAGATAGGTATTGACAGATGCACACATTGAAGTGGGACACTTGATTTGAGTCGGATGTTGAAACTACAATTGGTGTTGCGTGGATCTCTTTCCCAGATCTACCATCGAATTTCTTTGCAAAGGAGGCGATCTTTTCAATTACTGTTGCAGTAGGCAATCCATTAACAGTGGATCTAGAAATAAAGAACCGAACAAGGTTTAGTTGTGCAAAGGTTAAGGTGGAGGAGTTCTGACAGCCAAATTACCCCAAAGAGTGAGAATTACGGAGGAAGATGATACTACAGGGGAAAGTAAGTTCAAGTGGATTAAAGTCCAATATGATCATATGCCGAAATACTGTAAGGAATGTTGTTTTCAGAGACATGATGAAAACAATTGTTGGACAATTCATCCCGAACTTTATGGTGATAAAAAGGGGAAGGATGGTACCAAATGGGAGGATGCAAAGAAAGACAGCAAGGAGCAAGAGCAAGAACAAAACTTTAATAAGCAGAATAAAAATGAGTGGATGGCTAGAACCAAGAACAAATATATTCGGGATATGTTTGACCATATCATAGGGGAAGTTGAGGTGAAAGATGATAATCCATATAACGTTTTGAGGGAGGAAGAAGATGGGGAAGGAAAGGAGACAACACCAATACTGAATCCACCAATGGAAACTAAAGAATGGGCGAACCAAACCTTTGGAAAGAGTAATGAGAAGATGTCACAAAACATGGAGAAACATGAGGAGAAAGATTTAAATCCTAAGGAGACTTTGGATACAAAGCAAGATACTCCACATAAGGGGAATAATAACACTGGGGTTGAGGAAGACAAAGTATTGGAAGGAGCTATAGTGGTTTATACAGGGAACAGTGAAGTAGTGACCCCACTAGCTATTCAAGGAGACCAATTACAAGAACCTGAAGGTGAAAGCTGGTGGAAAAAAGAGGAATGAGGTAAAAGAGGATAAAGTGGATATGTCACAAGCAATAACAGTAGTGTCTAATCAAAGGGATTTATGACCAACCCAATCTGGAAAATTGAAAGGAAAGCTCAACAAGCCCAAGAAACAGAATGGGAGTGATAATACGGCTATTCAAGCAGTACCTCGTTAATCAAAGAGGACTATAGTGAAGAATCTCAAATATCTATGAAGGCTCTAATATGGAAATATTAGGTTCGTAAATACTCAAAAGGCATTTACCAGAATTAGTAATCTTCATAAGAGGTATCAATTTTACTTTGTTGGTTTAATGGAACCCATTGTTCACAATAGAGAATTGGAAAGTTGTCAAAGGAGATTAGGGCTAAGGCAATCATTCTCAAATACAAATAGTAAAATTTGGGCATTTGTTGATGAATTGTTGGAAGTAGAGATTGTTGGGGATGAAGAGCAAGTGTTGAGATTACGCATATCGAACCATGGATATGATATTGATATATGTATAACCTTAATGTATGCTGAATTCACTATAGTGGATAGACTCCCTCTATGGGAATCATTATACAACTTGTCAAAAGTCACTAGTATCCCTTGGATGGTAGGAGGGGATTTCAATGTTATTAGATGTGAAGAAGAGAAGCTTGGGGGCAAGCCAGTGACGGAAGCGGAAATAAGAGACTTTAATCACTGCATAGGGGCATGTAATTTGGAAGATGCTAGTTTTTAGGGCAGAAAATATGCATGGTGGAATGAAAGAATAGACTAGCAATGTATCTTTAAAAGGCTGGATCGGGTTCAGTACAACGAGAAAATACAGGACCTATTCCCAGTTTTGGAGGTGAAGTACTTACTAAGGGATGGGTTAGATCATGCACAGTTGTTACTAAATGTTGATACTGTTAAGGATGATGAAGTGAGACCTTTTAGATTTCTCAACTTCTGGGCAAAGGAGAAATCTTTTCAAGAAACTGTGAAGAGACATTGGACAACAGACTTTGAAGGTAATCCTTTTTTGATATATCATCACAAGATGGAAAAAATTAAAAAAAACATTGGCACAATGGAGCAGGGACACTTTTGAAAATATTTTCCAAGAGATTATTATATTGGAAGAGGTCACAAAGGTAAGGGAGGAGCAGTTTGAAGCTGCACCAACAGAAGCAAACAGGGCAGAGCCGTGATTGTAGTTATGCAGAGAAGAGGATTTTTGGAGACAGAAAGCAAGCATGGAATGGTTTAAAGACGGGGAAAGAAATACAAAATATTATTCTATGGTCGAGGGTAAAGGGGCCAGATTAAAGTTCAAATGCATTCAAAATGAAGAAGGGGTATGGATGGAACAACAAGAGGATATTGCAAAGGCAACTAAGGAGTTTTATAAAAAACAACTCACCATGCAGGTTGACGAGGAAGATTATGATATGTTGAAAGAACTACCGTGTGTGGTCAATGATCTAATGAACAAGGAGTTGCAAAGGGTACCAACAATGAAAGAAGTCCATGAGGCAGTAATGGGGGCTAAACAAAGATAGTGCAATAAGTCCTGATGGCATGACTGGAGCATTCTTCCAAGTATCATGGGAGATCATTAAAGAGGATGTATACGATATGGTAAGGGATTTCTTTGGAGGTGATGAGATGCCAAGATTTATTTCACATATAAATCTAGTTCTTCTTCCAAAGAAATTGGTGGTTAATACGTTTTCAGATTTGAGACCCATTTCACTAAGCAACTTCATGAATAAGGTCTTTTCAAGAATTATTCATGAAAGGCTCAAACCTGTGTTGTCGTTGTTTATTTCAAAGGAATAGGCAGGTTTGTGAAGGGACGAAGTATTATGGAGAATGTGCTTATGGTGCAAGAAATTGTATGTGAAATCAGACAAAGGGATCGAATTCCAAATATGGTTATTAAACTAGATATATGAAGGCCTATGATAGGGTGGAATGGGTATACCTATTAAAGGTGTTGAGGAAGATTGGATTTGGGGAAGGATTTATTGATATGATCTATAGGTTGCTTAGTAATAATTGGTACTCATTACTGATTAATGGGCAACCTAGAGGCTTTTTCAAGTCCTCAAGAGGGCTAAAGCAAGGAGATAAATTATCTCATACTTTGTTCATTATAGCAGTAGAAGTGCTTTCCAGATCCTTGAACAAATTGCTGAATCTAAGAGAGTTCAAGACACTTGGAATGCTAAGAGGTTACCTGGTTTTTGTAGACGATATGATCATTTTGTGCAAAGCGGAAGTGAGAACCATGCAATTGGTGGATGATGTTCTTAGAAAGTATGAAAATACATTGCGGCAGAAGGTGAACAAGGACAAAAGTACTATTTACATGCACCACAATGTACAACATGGGGATGTAGTGGTGGCAAAGGTGGCTCTGGGTATTATGAGGAAAGATTTTGCTTTTAATTATTTGGGATGTCCCATCTTTTATAAAAGAAAACAAAAACTTTTCTGTCAGCAATTAGTCAATCGGATTAGCTCGAAGTTGCAAGGGTGGAAGGACAAATTACTGTCCTATGGAGGTAGGCTTATCCTGATTAAACATATACTCCAAAGCATTCCAATACATTGTCTATCAGTGATGAATCCCCCAATGGGAGTATTGAATCAAATCCAAAACATGATGGCACAATTCTTTTGGAGTAATTGTATTGGGGGTAAAGGAAGGCACTTGAAAAAGTGTAGTAATTTATGCCTGCCAGAGTCTGAAGGAGGCCTAGGTTTTAGACTATTGCATGATGTCTCTACAACCCTTTTCTGCAAGCTGTGGTGGAATTTTAGGACTAACAACTCTATGTGGAGTAAATTTAAGCAAAACAAGTATTGCAGGAAGAGGAATGTTAATGAAATAATTTGGAAGCAGGGATGTAGAGGTTCACAAGTCTGGGAAAAAAAATGCTAATGGCCAGGGATCTAATAGAGCACCAAATTGTATGGAAAGTGAAGGGAGGAAGTTCAATGGTTTGGTATTATAATTGGACTGGGTTGGGTGATCTATACACTATATGCATTGAAGAGAATACCTATATAGAAGATTAGTCAACAGTCTTGGAGCTTACAGATCATGGAGAATGGAATATCCAATTTTTACAAGAGTTATTTCCTCAAGAAATAGTTCAACATATTGTGGGCAACATTAAACCTCGTAAAATAAGAGGAGGAGAAGATAAACCTTTCTGGGCACTAGAGGTTAATGGATCATTTTTAATCAAGAGTGCATGGAACTACATTAGACACAAGGAGGATAAGAATAAAATCTTTAAATTGATATGAACTAAGAACTTACCATTTAAGATGACATTCTTATTATGGAAACTATGAAAACAAAAGATTCCCGTGGATGACACTTTAAGGAGATGGGGAATTGAAGGGCCCTCTAGATGCTGGTGTTGTGAGGAGGGTGCTCAAGAAACATTAAAACATGTTTTCCTAAGATCACCCATTGCTAACAGGACTTGGTCCTACTTTTGTTCTTTTGCAGGTTTCAACATGCAAGGATTGCCATTAAGTGAGGTTACAATTTGGTGGCTGGGAACAAAAGTTAGGAAGGATGTCATACCATATTTTAGAGCCATCCTGGCTTTATTATATGGGAATTATGGACAAGAAGAAACAGGAGGAAACATGAAGGGAAATCCACTTCAGGATCAAAGATAATTAGTAATATCTTGAAAAATATGCAGAGATTGATTCATATCAGAAGACCATCATTCCAGGGAACATGAAATTGGCTAGAGATGTTGAAGAAGCTGGAGGAATACAAGCCTAGACTAAAAGTAGTCAGGGTAGAATGAGAGTCCCTCCCGGACAACTGCATCAAGTATAACACAGATGGGGCATCTAGGGTTAGCCCAGGAGTCAACTCATACAAATTTTGCCTAAGGGATCACAGGGGAGATATAATCTATGCAGGATGTAAAGCAATTGAGGATACAACTAACATATGTACAGAAGCCAAAGCAATATTAGTAGCATGCAAGCATTGCAAACAGAGTAACTGTAATCAGGTTATCATCCATACTGATTCTTTGATGCTTCTGAAGGTGTTAACAGCACAATGGAGAACACCATGGCATATTGCAGAGTTGATAGAGGAGATACGAGAATGTATGCAGAACATAAGTCACACTTTTGAGCATATATTGAGGGAGGGAAATCAATTAGTAGACTACTTGGCAAACAGAGCATTAGATAGAGGAGATGGTACATTCATACACTTCATAAGCTTAGACAGAGAAGCAAGGAGAATTGTGAATAATGATAAGTTACAGAGCCCATATTTCAGAGTATCACCATGAAAATGGCAACTAATTTTTACTAGCCGATAGAGAAGGGGATGGAGAAGATGCAGGATCATTTGACATTGCAGATCCACAGAAACTTGATCAAAAATGTGGTGTTAACCCAGGGAGAAAACATAGGCGGAGATCTAGGGTTTCTAGGGAAGAAATTGAAAGGGTAGGATTAAGAAACCCTACGGCGGATACTTGTTTATATATAGACTACGTGTTATTTGAACTGGGTTTGGGTGTGGGCCCAATTATGTTTTGTGTTGTTTTTCTGAATTGGGGTTGGGTCCAATTCCGTTTTGTACATGCTTTTCATTAATAAGAAAATTATATTTTAATTTTTTTAAAAAAGTATTTTTCAGGATCTCTACGGTGGGAGGGTGAAAGAGATTGGTAAAGAAAGTGAGGCTTGTACTTCCGACTCGAGAAAAGCTACCTGGCATGAGGAAATCTGATTCTGGATTGCTAGCCAGAACTAAGAATTTGTCAACCATAGTAGTACAAAATAAAGATTGTGTTAGACTATGGCATCAAAGACCGGGTCATGTCTCATATGGTACTCTACATCAATTGTTTCCAACTCAAAGTGCTCATATAGTTGATTACTAAATAAAAGCACTAGTTGTGCTTGTGCCAGACATACTAGAGTTCCATTTCCTAAAAGCTCTTCTGCTACTTGTAGCATGTTTGATTTAATTCATATGGATTTATGGACTTGTGAGGGTTATAAGTTCTTTTTTAACTATACTTCTTGATTTTTCTAGACTGATATGAATATTCCTATTGTGACTGAAATCTAATGTAACAATGGTGATTAAATATTTCTTCACTTATGTAAGAACACAATTCAACATTGACCGATAATGACACTGTCAGTGCTCTAACTTGTTTAACAGTTTAGATATTATTCATAAAAAATCTCGTCTTTATGCACTCCAACAAAATGGAATAGCTGAAAAACAATACAGACATGTACTAGAAGTTACAAGAGCCATTAGATTTCAAGCAAACATTCCTCTTAAATTTTGGGAACATTGTATTAAAGCTACAGTCCATCTACTGTACTTAAAGGTTTGTCTCCTTATGAAAAACTATAAGGGAAAAAACTACTCCCCATATCTCAATTTATATAACTCACTTTTTTTTTATCAACTTTTAGTATTTCTTCTATCCTATTTTAGGTTACACATTTTTCTTTTTGGTCCGTCCAAAAAGAATGTCACTTTACTCTAATTTGGAAACAACTTGCCTTTAAAATTTCCTTTTTACCCTTAATGAAATGACTCTCAGTCATACAAATATCTAAAATCATAAAAGTTTTTCCTTTTTTCTTAAATACCGTATCAAATCAAAGGGTGTCACATAAAATGAGACGGAGGGAGTAATAATTTTACTTTAAAATGCTGATTTTTTCTTAATGAAATAATTTATAGCCACACAAACAAGAACTTATTTATAATCATAAGTTTAAAAAATCTTTCATAATTTTTTAAATTTCATGTCAAGTCAAACTAATGGGACAGAGAGAGTACAATTTAATAAAGACATTTTTGTAATTTTAACTTTTAACTTTTATAATACAAGAGTAAAGGAGGAATTTTATCATTATTCTATCCATCAATGAAATAGGTAGGTGACTTAATAATTAGTATAGATTAGAAAAAATAAGCCTTGTGAACCAATTTGAGTCTAGTTGAAATTATATAAGGATTTCAATCAATAATTCCTCCATCGGTTTATTGAAAAAAGTAGATTGTCTTTTACTTGTTCGGAACATTAAAAAGATAGCGAATATTTGAAGATTTAGTTTTTTGGTTTCTGTCTTGGGAATCGTGACTATTGAGATTGATACAAAATATTTGATTGTGTGAAGCGTGGATGTTTTTTTTTTTTTTTTAAAAAAAAAATGGAAAGTGATTCATTTAAAGGATATTTTTATAATTTAACTTTGAAGTAGAAAGTTTATGCTTTTAAAATAATACTACTTTTGTCATTTATTTTTACTGGTCATTGTTTTAATTATTAAAATCAAATTATATGAACTTTGATCAATATTTTAAGATGTAATTTTTTAAATTATATTAATATGAGAAAGATTGCAACTTATAGTATTTTTTGTATAGTTTTCAACTATTTAAATTTTAGATTTCAAATATTAAATTTGACTATTTCAATTTAGGTTTGAAGTTTAATTATGTTGATCTCAAAAGGCGAAACAATGACAAGTAAAAGTAAACAAATGGAGTACTAATGTTTATATTTATACTTTGTACGAATATCTCATATAAATAAAATTTAATTTAATAGTCACTCCAAAATACGTGTATTTTTTTGTTTGACCAACTTCTAAAATTTATTTATTTTAAATACTATTTTTGTGAAAAGTATTTTTGTAAAAGATTTTTATTGAGTAATTTTGGACTAATTAAATTAAAATATACGCCTGTCAATATAAGAGTATAATTTCTAAAATAAGTACTTTTATAAAGAAAAAAGAAACACTTTGATATTGATAGGTTTGAGGAGAAAAAAAAAGACGAGAACTTTGAGAATTCTCCTAAGACTTATAGGCGTAGAAATCAGAGATAAAAGCAAAGTATATTTTTCCGTTGTTTAAAAAAATAATGATCTTTTTTTCTTTTTACTTTGTTTAAAAAGAAATAAATTTTATTTTTTTACTTTTCTCCGTAACATATCTTACGTCACAAAATTAAGAGACATTTTAGTACATTTGACATAACTTTAATTTGGAGTCACAAAATTGAAAAGCCTTCTTTATTTTTTTTTAAATTTTGTATCAAGTCAAATTATTTCATTCTTTTTTAAATGGAGGGAGTATATTATAAAACTCTAAGGGGTCGTTTGGTACAAAATAAATAATGCAGGGATTAGTAATGTAGAGATTATTTCTTATCAAGTGTTTGGTTCATTACTTTACATCTAATTTTGTGTTTGGTTTAAAACTCTACAAAATTTTTTTTTTCAATTATACCTTTAAATTATTATGTAATTTTCTATATCATGTAATTAGAACAAACGAGGGTTCCCAGAAAACAGAAATAGATTATTTTTTGTGGCTTCAATTAGTCAGGAGAACAATAATTTTGTCATCATATTTGTTATGTTCTCATTTGAATTATTTGAGAATAAATAAGTATGATCTTAATAAATTCATCACTAATAAAATGCCGATTTTTAACATAATTGGATTTTATTTTGTATCAATCAAATCACCAACTAAATTAATTATTAAAAAATAAAATTCACATGGAAAAAATATTTTTTCCTTTTATGTAAATATGAAACCACAATTTGACATGGTAATTTTATTTGTTTTATATTATGAATATGAACCCGTAAATAAATAAATTTTGTAAGATAGTTTATTTAAATAAATTTACTGGTTCAAAATTACAAATATAAAACATAAAATCAAGAAAATAAAAAAAATATAAAAGAATTTGAGGGATATTTTTGTTTTTATATATAATCCCTTGATATTAAATCCATGGTATTAGCTAATACCACCAAATGAGAGGTATTAGTTAAAACCACGTATGAAGTATTAACTAATACATGAATTAGTTAATACATGGATCCAAAATTCTATCAAACGTAGTATTACTTAGTATAAATTATATAAATCCCATATTTTATAGCCTTAATTTCGTATAGTCCTGGCTTTTTTCAAAATTACTGAAAATTCCTCCTTTTTAGTGCCCAGTCGATACATGAGTTGTGAACTAAGATATCATAAAATTACGTAGAAATTGATTTAGTTGTGTTTAAAAAGGAGTTGTTACTATAATTGAAAGCTAATCCACATAACACACATATTTAATAGGTGTCATCTTAATCATCTCCTAATTTAAAGCTAATTAATAATCTTTAACTTTAGTTTCAAATTCAATTTTCAAAATAGGAGTATACAAGAATATTTTCCTCTTTTTCTCTTTCTCCTTTTACCTTTTCTTCCCTAATTTATTTTTCTCATTCTCCTTATCATACACACATCCTCCATTACAATGGAGTCTACTCCATCATCTTCTCACGACATTACTCATGCATTATCAAATACCAAAAATATTAGTCACGCCGAAATTGTTCCACTAAACGAAGAACATTCACATTTCGAAGTTGCGGACAAATTTGTAGTTGATTTCGACAAGGATGATTTACATGAAAATAGGACAAGAAATTTCAATGATCCAATGTACAAGACGAAGAAGGTTTCCAAGGTTTCAGTGTCGAAGACGAACAAATCCAAGAAGGTTGTTGGTTCTACATCAAATTCCCAAAGTGATGAAGCTTCTTCAAAAAAAAAAAAAAAGATCAGCACCGTTGTCAGTCAGACCTTCATTGCCAAAGTTTTCAACTTTGCATTGTTTTTATGTAATTTTTTAGCTACAACTAGAATTTGCACTAGAATTTGTATCAACAATTTATTGTTTCTTGAAATTGACACTACAAGATTTTATTCGTACTATAAATATTTATTTTGTATCAGACAGTATTTATGTATATGTGGTTGGATACGAAATTTGATGATTTGTTGTATCAGTAAGTAGTAGCAGTATTTGGAGGCGTTGATACAATTTGTGCATATTTGTTGTTGTATCAAATATTTTTTTGTATCATGTACGTATTGTGTTAAATTTTTATGCATGTATCAGTATATATGCATTTGTGGCAGT
>JAPFFP010042704.1:0-13873 GCA_026153255.1 Solanum medicagineum
ATTTACGTTGAAGTCTGGCCTCTTTTCAGTGTCTCAAAAGGGTAAATAGAATTTTAGTTTGATAATCTAATGGTTAGTTTGTTTCTATTCCGCTGCTACATGATGCTTATAACTTTTTTTGGTCCTAGAATATGTTTCCCAGTGAATTGTTCGTGTTATCGTCAAGCATCCAGTTGCAATAGTTTCGTTTTCTCCCTATATGTTGTAAAATGTTGAGTCACAATGACATGTGTAGTTAGCATCTGTTTGAAAGTTTTTCAAGATCCCTTTTGACCAAACTTCTTCTTAAACTAATGGTTTACATGTATGTTTCAAATTATAAGCTGTTTGACTTTAAATATGCCTAATTTTTTGTCTGATGTGGAGTCTAGCAACAATTGTATTAGTCTTTCTCGTTCATGTATTTGTGAGTCATTTAGTCATATGCAGAAGTCACTTGATGTGCATTTGGTATGCGTTAAAGCTCGTGAAAATCATGTGATCTTGATTCTTCAAATCTGGTTGTTCTTTGAAAAAGTTAATACCATCGCTAGTTTTCATGTTAACCTAGTTTATGAATGTACTGTCACACCTCCTTGATAAGGATATCTTTCCTCTTCTATAGGTGATTATGTGCTTTAGATATGTGCTTTAGCATTAGGAAGATATTCGTTGCTTCTTTATAACGTTTACTAAGGTGTGGATGATACTTCCTGTTTCTATCGAGTAGGTCTACTTCACCAAGTACTGCAGATTTAGTTGTTTATTGTGGGTTTGTTTGCTTTTTGCGTAAGTGTTTCTTGGTCTTCTTCCACTAGTCTTTTCCACTATTTATTCTGTCCTATTCTTATGGTTATCTTAAGCTATTTTAAATCAAAATGCATGTCAGATGTTTTCACTATTCTATAAAGTCATTACATTCATTAGTTGGTACTCTGTCTTTATTTCTTCGGTATCTATCATTTGTTATACTTCAAGTTTGTCATGTATCAGTCAAGTGTGGCTTGGTTTGCTTACTTGAATATTATTATGTGTAGTCCAAAAAATGAACTAACTTTATTTTAGTCCATTGTGTCTTTTCTTTGTTTTAAAGTCTCTTCTTTGACTGCATGATTAAGTTTGCTCATTAAACTTGTTTTAAGTTACCGTGAAGGGAAAATATGGTTTTGTTTACTGTTTGTCCATGCTTATCATGAAGTAGCTGCTGTAGAAATGATATTATTGGCCATTATTGCTCCTGTATTAAATAATATTTTTCTTGGATTGAGTTTCACTGGTTTTGTTTAAATCTGTCCAGTCTTTATGTTACCAAAAGATCAAAATGTTTAGTTCAAATGTTATATGTTGTTTTACATTATCCCTCGACTTAGTTTCCTTAGTTTTCTCTCATATTTGTGTTCTTTTTTTTGGATTAATAACTCTGCTTGCCTAACGTGTCATATGGGTTAAGCTTTACAAAATTTTATAAAATTTCAAGCTTTATAATCATTTAAGTTTTGGTCAATTGTCAGCATTTTCTGTGATTTCTTGATTGTATATACAACTGAACGTTTTTTATGAAATATGTGGTTGTATTCATTGGACTCTCTGTCCCTCGGTTGCCACAGTTTTGCCTCATCATCTGGTAATATTCTTGTCTATTAAGAATGAGGATTTCTTAATCATGAGTTCGATCCGGTTTAAAGTATGTTTACTTGGTCTTATCTGTTCAAAATTTGGTACTATAACCTTTTCCATCCCTTGTTAACATTTTGAATGTTTGCTATGTCTTGATTAAAGCTTACAGGCAATGAATCTTATTTTTGGAATTGTCTGCATTTCAATTAGATCTTTGTTCATATACAAATTTAATTCATTTTCTTTATTGTATGAACCTCGTTCATGAGTCCATTGGGACTCCTCTATCCGCTGTTGCATTTTCAATGGGCCATGGTGGCCCTAGTTTCTTTTCGAGTCAGCTTGGATTTATTCGAGTCAAGTGGAGATTGATATACAGGTCATATGGGCTGGTATACAAGCCGTGTACGTCAAGTATACATTGGTGTATATAATGAGGAATGGGACTTAAAACCCAAAAGGAGCAGCAGGAAAGAGTTAATGGGATTAGGACAAGATTTGAATTTGGGCCTGCCAAGCCCAAGTTGTTATTTTAATTACTTTCTTGTGTTTTGTTACTTATTTTGAAGCATTTGTTATATGTCTAACTCTTAATTTAGTTTCAATCTAATTGAATTCCCCAACATATTGAAATTATTTATATTATCTTTTATTGTTTTACTTTCATTCAAAAAAAAAAAAAAAGGAGGGTGTTTTATTTTTAAATTTTTTAATTATTCTTAAATACTTATGCAATAAAAATGATTTTTGACATTTAGTTTAATTGGTCAAAGAATGTCGTCGATTTTCTTTTTTTCTTTTTTTTTTTTAAGAATTTTCAAATATGTTTTAGGTTTTCTTTTAATCCTTTAAATCAAATTTTCAGAGTTAGTAAAAATTTCCTAATCATCGGATAACCATATGTTAGCATCCATTTCAAGTGCGTAAAACCTGCTCAAAGTGGAAATGTGAACCCAAATCTTTTTCTTTGGATTTTAAAAGGATAATTCTGTTTAAGTCTTTTTAAAATGATTTAACGGTTTCCTAATTATCTTTAAAATTAGGTGGTGACTCTGTTTAATTTTGAAAATTTGGTTTACTTAAAACAATTAAGTAATAAATCGAGTTTTCGAAACCAAGTCATTTTTTCACAATAACAGAAATGGCAACTCTGCTGCGGATTTTAATTAGGTTCTAACCATTAGATTAGGTTGTTTGACTAACTATTCAGGTTGTAATAATTAGTAACTTTTTGTGCTTTCTTTATTTTCTTCTTATTTGTTTAAATTCAAATTATCATTATCATTTCCCATGGCATATTCCTTATTATCTTGCGTATTTGAAAGGATGGTTTTGCGAACCCGCAACTAGACTTTCAAATACTTAACCTTTTTGGAGAAAGTGATAATTTATTAGTTCGTGACGCGTCCAATGGTTGTCATGATTTCCAGCTCAGGTTGTCCGCCTGGGTTCCCGGTCTATGAAAAGCCCACACTTAGACACCTAATATAGAGCGAAGCCAAATCCCTATTTTTAAGCATTTGCTAGGCTGACTTAATACCCAAGGGGTATTGGGCCCATTAGTAGCTCACCTTGAGTCTATTTGGCCCACGTCCAATAAGACGACCATATTTATGTGTTTGATTGAAGGATGTGTAGTTTAATTTAAACAACCCATTATCACCTGGGCGGGGAGAGCTTAACCTATGTTTCTATCTTGTAGGATGTTGTCAAGTGTACGAACCTTTAAGGACTCACATGGTAACTCAACCTCATCGCCTTCTTAAGGTGTGGTGGGTAAGAATGAATGAGTTTGACAAAAGAGAAGTCCAAAAGCACATAGGTTACTTACCCTCTCTAATGGAAATGGATGCTTGGCCAGATCTAATTGGTACAATGATAAAGTTTTGGGATAGTGATTGCATGATGTTCCGTTTTGGAGATGTAAAATTGACTCCGACCATAGAGGAAGTAGTAGCGAGTTATGAAAGTGTAGGCATGTGCAACAAAAGAAAATCTAAGCCAGACGAAGACATTCTAATTCCTAAGGTATGGGGTACAAGCGAGATCAAAAGGGCATTTTCATTAGTTAACCTTGATTGGATGGCTAGACTAAAAGGACCAAATATTCCACTTCAAAAGTTATACTACCGGTTTGGGCGTGTTAATGGTTATGAAATGTTCAAAGAGGAATTTGTTTCCGAGCGAACTTGGGTAGAAAATGAGCTTTCTCCTTTGCGGTATGCCTATTGGGGTCCATGGTTTTCCCCCAAAATCTAGGCCATGCTATTCATCCGAGTGTGATAATGGTCACTCACGCCATCTTCTATGGGGTGGAGTTCAAAGCGTCAGTCAGATATTATACCCTACCACCCATGATTCTTGCAGACATCTATAGGGCTTTAGATAAATGTCAAAACGGGAGTCGATTCTTTTAGGGTTGTAACCTAAGACTTCAATGATGGATGATGACGTACCTAGATAAAGTCCATGACCCTATACTGCCGGACAAAAATATTGATGGGATCATCTCGCTTCTCTTAGTACATGGCTACACTTGAATCATTTCAAAGCGGGAAATGGACAACGATTTTGGATGCCAATACTAAGAGAGTTATGGCATGAGAATGTGCAATGGGCCATTAATAATCTAGTCGTGAACGACACTGTGATTTGAAGTCAAAAATTTCCTTTCTTGGTACTAACCAGACTTAAGGGGACCCAACCATATAGTCTCGGTCGAGTTCTCAGGCAGTTGGGTTGTAAGCAAGTCACCTCTCAAATAGTAGACATGAGGAATTTGCAACAGACCAGAAGAAAGGTCAAGTATCCTTCGCTAATATGATGATTCGAGGATGGAAGACTTGGAGAGTAGCAGCTAATAAGGTTCCCAACAGGTTCAATGCCGAGTGTAGCAGTATAAGCATTGGCTAAAGGAGAATTTTGCTGGAACTGTCAAACCCGGCCCAAATGTACATTATTGCATTAAAGATGTTGAAGCCGAAAGTCAAGTGTTACTTCATGGACTCCATAAATTGTATCAAGAGAATCATTTGGCCCATAAATGTTGACATTTGGAGGATGCAAGGGTTATAGAGAAGCTTAAGCAGGAGCTCAATAAATCAAGGGAATGCATAGTTAGGTTGGACGATCGCCTGGAACAACAAAATCAGATTATGGAAGAAGTAGATCTTGATGAAAAAGCTCAGTTGGCGAAGGACTACTTATGGGAAAATAGGTACTTTATGTGGCAAGAGGTCGACACAGCAAAAAGGGCAAGGGTTGATGGGAGAACCGAGACAGCGTGAAATATTTTATTATCCCCTGCATGGGATTGCTTTTATTTTTGTATTGTTTCTCTTTTCTTTGTAAGAGTATGTAGATGTATCTTTAATTATGCTTTGTAAACACTTTGAATTTTTTCATTTTGTCGTATTTTATCGATAAAGTAATTTGGGGATAATGGTTTGCCTTTAAATTGATCCTTCAATTCGTTAGGCCTACCTCCGGCATTAAAGAGGTCTCTTGCATACTAGGACGTACTTGTTGACTATGTGATTTATTTGTTATATAATACATGTTTTCTCCCTTTTTGTATTATCTGCCTTATTATTTGATGTTATTGAAGCAATGATTCTCCATTTTATATTAACATTTCTTTTTCTCTTTCCTTAGATAAAGAAGGAAAGAGGTTTTGCTTTATTTTCCAAAAGGTTGATTTGCATTGACTCTAAGCTGGCGGATCACCCATACTACACAAGGTCAAAAGCTCGATCGTGCACAAATATGACTGATTCAGATGCATGTGATCAAAGTGGTCTGGGACTTGTCACTATTCCAGGGGATAAACCCGGAGCTTTAGAAGTAAGGGATTTAACTCCTTATGATGAGCGTATCTCTAGCCTAATGCAACAAATAGCTAGCATACAAGAATGAAATCAATCGACTTTGAAATCTTACCAATTTATCAATCAGCTTTAATACAACACTTCCTGAGCAGGGAATGAATTCAACCATCTCACCATCTTTTCCACCTATTGAGATTCCTCCACCAAATCTCTCTCTTCATAAAACCAACCCAACTACTCCTATCCACCAAATCACTCCCTTCGTAAAACCAACTCAACTACTCTTAAACAAGCTACCAACTCCGAACAATTCAATTTACCACAAGGTAGTTCACAAAAAATCAATCCATTACCCTCCACCACACTGATCCAGACTCCACTTACCCAAACTTCCTCATTTGTCCAAAATCCATGCATATAAACTACCTCGTTCACCCAAACTCCACCTATCCAAACAATCTCTCCCATCTAAACTACTCGCTCACCCAACAATACCAAGCAACCCAACATATATCGGTGGCACACATCGTAATTAATACGCAATATGTGCCACAAGTATATATAGCAGAAGCTCAACCTTGTGTTGCCCAAATACCAACTGTACCAGAAGTCAAATTGTATGAGGAAATGGGGAGAAGGGCAAGGTCAAGAGCAGATGAAAACATAGCCAGAGAGATTCATAGTTTGAAGGAAGCACTGAAAAACATCCAAGTTTACAAGGGACATGAGGGGCTTGAACATGAAGATTTGTGTGTTCATCCTGATATTGAGTTGCCTGCAGGATACAAGCCACCGAAATTTGAGTTGTTTGATGGCACAGGAAATCCTCTCAATTATTTGAGGTCTTGTTGTGATAAGTTGGTCGGAGTTGGCAGAGATGAGGCCATAAGGATGAAGTTGTTCGTTAGAAGTCTAACTGGAGATGCATTAACTTGGTATATGGAGCAAAACCCTAAGAAGTGGCATAATTGGAGCACAATGACAGAGAATTTTATCGAAAGGTTTAGGTTTAACATTGAGATCGTTCCGAATCAGTCTTACCTTGAAAAGTTGAAAAAGAAAATAACTAAGACCTTTCATGAGTATGCCATCCATTGGAGATCTAAAGCAGCTAAAGTTCGACCCCTTGTGGATGAAAATGAAATAAAGGATATATTTATCAAAGCTAAAGATAACATGTATTATGAAAAGACACTTCTTATGACAGGTGCAAAATTCATAGATCTTGTTATAATTGGGAAAGCTTTGGAAGAAGGAATCAAGTCAGGAAGAATTACTAACCTGACAGCCATACAAGCAACAAATAAGGCAATTCAGTCAGATTCAATTAGAGGAACCCTTAAGAAAAACAAAGATAGAGTGTCTGCTGTCATGACCATCCAGGAACGTAGGCCTAACCAAATGTTAGCCTACCAAAATCCATTACCACAATCCTCATACTATGGTCAATATACCCATATGCCTCAGCCTTATTACCAGCCTTCGCCTGCCCCTTATCCAGTTTATGCCGCCCAATCAACATACCATCCTCCCCGAGCACCTACCTATCCAAACACACCATAATATCAATCGATGCACCCATCTCAACTCCATTACCCACCACAAACTCATCCATCAAATGCACCTAGGTCCCGCCCAAACTTCCCAAAAAGACCAACCAAAACCTATACACCTTTAGCTGAACCTTTGTCACAACTATATGAATGGTTAAGAACTGCAGGAGTTCTACAACCAATACCAGGACGGGTTCCCAACCCCTTTCTAGGATGGTATGACGAGTGTAAACATTATGCTTACTATTCCGGAGTTGCTGGACACGATATCGAAAATTTCCTTACTCTCAGAGATAATATTGAGATGTTGATTAAGGAAGGAGTCATTGAGCTCAAAGGTGCTTCCTTTAATGTCAACAACAATCCTCTGCCAAATCATGAGAATGTGAACATGATCACCATTGATTAAGAATGTACTTTGGAAGGGACCATTGTATCTATCAGAAAGGAGGAAAATGTTATGACATCAACCTTTATTGCTCCCATAATCACAGTCCAACTGCGAGCACCAATTGAGGTGAAACTTCTTGTTCCCAGGCCTCAAATAACTGTCTTAGTCTCTCAATCACCTTCTTTTGACCCTAAAGCAATTCCTTGGAATTACTTGACTGATGCAAACGACAAAGGAAAGGAAAAGATAGTTGTCGAGATGTGCTGCAGCTGGAATGAAAAGATCTGGACGTTGCTATACTTCTGAAGAAATTGCACGAGGAGGACCATATAAGGAAAATAAACCAAAAAAGGTAGTCACAGAGGCTGAAGTGGAAGAGCTTTGGAGAAAAATGCCAACTAAGGAGTATTCCATTGTCGAACAGTTGAAGAAAACTCCCCCTCAAATTTCTCTGATGGCATTATTGATGAGTTCTACAACTCATAGATGTACTTTGGCAAAAGCTTTGAGTGAGGCTTATGTTCTAGTAGAGACAACAAGCGAGAATTTCTCATCCATGGTGAGACAGGTTTTGGAAGCTAATAAAGTTTCTTTTTTGATGACAAGCTTCCACTGAAAGCCTGGGACATAACAAAGCTCTGAATATCACCAGTAGGTGAAGTGATAAGTTTGTCTCTAGAGTTCTAGTTGATAATGGTTCTGCTGTCAACGTGTGTCATTTTGTTACCCTTAGAGTATTAGGGGTTGATATTGGGAGAATTCAGGAGAGTCAGGTGAGGGTTAAAGGTTTTGGTGCCGGTTAAAGGGCAGTCATTGTAGAAATTAACTTGCCACTACAAATTGGGCTCAGAAAGTTTATGGTAGAATTTAAGGTGTTGGATATATCTGATAATTACAATTTATTGCTTGGAAAGCCGTGGATCCACATGGATGGTGCGATCCCTTCTACTCTACACCAGACTGTGAAATTTATTTAGAATCATCAAGAGATCATTGTTCACGGAGACGGTAGTAATTCAGTGCATCTAGACAACTCAATCCCTATGATTGAGAATTTGGAAGAGTTAGATGGATCTATATTCCATACTAGGGAGATTATGTGTTCTACTCAACTCGAAAGGATAAAACTACCACAAGTGCTTATGATGGTAGCTAGGGAACTGTTGAAAAATGGGTTTGTGCCTGGTCAAGGTCTTGGAGTGAATTTTGATGGAATAGTGGAACCAATTCAGTTGCTCGGTCAGATACATACCTTTGGTCTAGGGTACGAGCCTATGCATGAAGAAGCTTCATCGGTTAATCTCAAAAGTACAAGTGACAATCCTTTGCCACAACCAATCCCATCGTTGAATCAGTCATTTTTCAAAGCATCTGTTGCACGAGGATCAGAAGAAGCTGTTGAAGACAACCTCGTGGAAGGACTTAAAAACTTGTTCATTGAAGAAGAAGAATGCAATATGATCGTGGAAGATTGCACCAAGAGCCCTACCATATGAAGTGTTAAGCCGGAAGATGCTTTGAACAATTGGACTTATAGCTCGTCCCCAATTCTCCGGGAATCTTGGTAGATGATTGTATTATAATCTAAACAACATGGTACCAAATTGAGGCCTGAATCATGTTCATGAATTTTATGTGTTTTGACTCCAACTTTTCAAATCTCCAATGTCAAATCTCAACTATGCTTTTGCTTTAAATTACCTTTTGTTTTAAATTTCGTATTTTGATCTTTAAAGTTATTAAGCTTATTCTAGTTTTTGTTTCTTTTTCTCCTCTACTCTCTTTCAGCAAGCAAACTATAAAAACTGCCAACATTGAGAATATGGCATGTTATGAAATGAGTGAACAAACCTCAAGCAGTGAACAAGATTTTGCAGAATATGAAGAAGATATGCACCCAGAAGAGCTGACTGAAGAGTTTGAACATTTTGAGAACAAGAAAAAACCAAATTTGGATGAAACTGAGGAAATAAATTTAGGAGATTTAGAGGTGGTAAGCGGAACAAGAATCAGTATCCATTTGACTCCAACTCAAATGGAAGAACTCATCGAGTTGTTGAGACAATATATGGATGTGTTTGCATGGTCTTATGATGATATGTCGAGGCTAAGCACAAGCGTTTTTTCACTTAAGTTACCAATTGATCTATCCTACCCTCCTGTAAAGCAGAAGACAAGAAAGATCAAGCCATATTTGAGTTTAAAGGTCCAGGAAGAAGTTTCCAAGCAATTTGATGCTAACGTCATTTGAGTCACGAAATATCCTACGTGGTTGGCTAACATAGTGCTAGTGCCTAAGAAAGATAGAAAAATCCGAGTATATGTAGATTGTCGGGATCTCAACAAGGCCAACCCAAAAGATGATTTTCCTCTCCCAAACATTCACATAATTATTGATAATTGTGCTAAGCACAAGCTGCAGTCGTTTGTTGATTGCTTTGCAGCCTATCATCAGATTCTTATGGATGAAAATGATGCAGAGGAAACAAAATTCATCACACCTTGGGGCGTGTATTTTTTATCGAGTGATGCCTTTTGGACTCAAAAATACAGGGCCAACATACATGAGAGCTATGACTGCTATTTTTCATGACATGATCCAGAAGGAGATTGAGGTCTATGTATATGATGTCATTATCAACTCACAAAAAAGCTTTAACTAACATGGCGGATTTGAAGAAGTTCTTTGATAGGTTAAGGCAATACAATCTGAAATTAAATCCTACAAAGTGTGCATTTGGCGTCCCTGCCGGCAAGTTATTAGGTTTCATTTTGAGTAGAAAAGAAATAGAACTAGATCCTTCAAAGATAAAGGCTATCCAAGACTTGCCTCCTCCAAAAATTCGAAAGGATGTAATGAGTTTTCTTGGTTGCCTTAATTACATCAGTCGATTTATTGCGCAATCAACTGTAATTTATGAGCCGATCTTTAAATTGTTAAAGAAAGAAGTTGCTACCAAATGGACATAAGATTTTCAGCAAGATTTTGATAGAATTAAGGAGTGTTTTTCCAGTCCACCTGTTTTGGCACCTCCGGAGCCTGAGAGACCATTGTTGTTATATTTGTCCGTGTCAGAAAATGCATTTGGATGCGTGTTGGGACAACATGATGAAATTGGGAGGAAAGATGAAACACTCCAAATTTTTTTAAGCTAATACTGAGTCATCCTTCATATGATATAAGATTTTAATTGAGGATTCTTAATTGAGCATAGATGTTAAAGTCAATTTCTTAGTATGGGAATAGAATTAGAGCTGATATGAGGTCATACTTCTAATGTATGATTTTATAAAAGTTGGGTGACCAATGACTTGTTAGTTGTATATACGTGCTAGGATAAGTTCCTAAGTTTGTAAAGTATATTAGGTGTGATTTAGAGTCATAAGGAATCTTTTACAAGCCAAGTTCAAAGAATTTCTAGCAACTAAGTTTTCGTATGAGTTGATAGAAGGGTCAACTTCAAATGGACATATCAAATAAAGTATAATGAGTTGGATGACCCATCATACATCAAATCAAATATATTTGAATTAGCTTTCCAACGCATCTTATTTTGCATTAATCAGAGTTTGGAGTAGAGAGTTATGACCATTTTAGTGGAGAGGTACAAAGCTATCCAAAAGTTCGCGCTCGAAGCATGTCGCAAACCCTCACTAGATGAGTTAATGATGTTTTTATCTTTATAATTTGAGGGTATTTTTGTCCTAAAACCTTTGGAGGTCTATTTATGGTCCTCAAAACATATAAAACATCGGTTTTCATGATCTAAACCCTCTTCCTTCTCTCCTAAACGTACATACTCAAGAATCATCAGAAAAATCATCAAATTAGGATTAGCTTCCAAGATTCCTCCTCAAGGTAAGTTATTCTTCATGAATTTCAATCTACCCAACCCTAATTTCTTCATCTAATCATGAAGCTCTAGTAGGATTTTAAATCATAACCTAGGGTTTCAAGAAAACAAGTTCAAGAATCCCAAGAAAGGATTTCTTGACTCTTCTTCAAGAATTATGGTTCTTCATCAAGAACTCTAAAGATTCTAAGTGAAGAATTCAAGAATCAAAGATAATTCTTTCAATCAATGTCCTTCTAAGTTCTTTCACTTTAAAAGAACTACGAAGATTGAGGATTTTCTCCAAGAAAGAGAGTATTCTCCAAACTTCAACCAACGATTTTCTCTCAATTTTGATCGGATTTGAGCGATTCAAAAGGCTAAATTGTATATTTTTCTGAGGAGAATACCACGGGATTTTCCAAAATTGATTTTGGTGCATCATTAGAGGTAAAATTCGTGATCTTGCTACTGCGTTTTAATATATTTCAAAAATTTTAACATGCAATTTCTTCCTCATATTAGCTCTATTTTTTAATGGGTTTTCGCCATTGAATTCCATATCACTTGGGGAGCATTTCCATATATAAATTTTCAGATTCCGACGGTATTTTTCTGGCGATGAAATTTTTGGACCGTTTTACCCTTTTCACCCGAATTAATTGATTTTAGTGTCGTTAGATTCATTATATAATTATGATTCTATATTTGAATAGATTTTGGTGAATTGGAGTGTCATAGAAAGGGAAAAGCTTCGGAATTGATGTGATTCAAAACTTTATATAAGGCAAGTGAATTTCTTAACCTTTGTTAAGTATATAGAATCTTGTGCTTCTTACGTGAGGTGTTGAGAATGATTTTTGTAGGCTTTGATTGAAATATTTTGTATTGGGTAATTATCCTATGTTGATATTTGACTTGTGAACTAATGATGGAGGTTTATTATATGTGAATAGTGATCGTTTGTTATTGATAGCGAAGTGATACTTACTTTTGATGTGAATGTTGTTGAGGTTGTGATGGTATTGAGATTGAGGATATGGCAACATTTATGGTACTGAGCTACCCATTCTTGATTTTGAGATATATGAATTTGTATGGGCATCTTGCATATTTTATTTCCATGAACATGATTATTGTGCATGTACTATGTGTTCGCTGGATGATCTAAGAAAAGAAATGCAAAGCCGAAGGAAAATGGTTCCAGCTGGTGAAAAAGAATGAGAATTAAAGAGGATGTACAATAATTCGAGGGATGTGTCGCACGCTGCGATGGATACTATGATTCAAGGGTCGTGTCGCACGCCGCGACGGTTACTATGATTCGAGGGACATGTCGCACACTGCGATAGATATTATGATTCGAGGGTCGTGTGGCACGCTGCGACAGATACATGGTCCATGTGTGGCCCCCCATGGGTTCTAACTAAGGCATGTTTATGATCAGCGGATGTGTATCACTAGGACAGACATGCATCATTCTACGTGACATTGCATTGCATTGCATTGCATCTCACTATCATTTGTAAACGTTTGAGTGTTTTGTGAAACTTTTGATAGATGCACTTGATTCCTGGTGTTATTGATATATAATAGTTGTTGTGGTTATTGACTATCTGCTATGTACATTGTGAACTGTTATACTGGACTGATTTTATGCAGGTTGTACTTGTGGGGGTTTGGTTTGAGTGTTGGGGGTACCAGTATTCTATATTACTTAATTTTGTGTTTAGTAGTTCACTTGCTGAGTACTGTATGTTTGATACTCACCCCCTTGCTACAACAATTTTGTAGGTTGCGAGCCCAAATTGTCGTGATACTCACTACTCTTCCTTGTCCGAGGCTTCTTGTGGAGATTGTGACAGGTAGTTGTTTGCCATCCCAGCTGACTTCTTACTACTAGTTATGATTTTGTTCTATTCTAGAGACAATATCATTTGATACTTGTGTTTTGTTTCGAATATATTGTAATACATTAGAAGTTTGTGCACGTGGCAATCAGGTTTTGGGGGATTTTCATTAAGTTGACTTATTATTCATAATTAAACTTTCATTTTTATTATAATTCTACATTTTTAATGTTATAGTTTGGTTGTAGGCTAACTTGTCTTGGTGGGATAAGACGAGTGTCGTCAGGCCCGAATTTCGGGTTGTGACAAGTTGGTATCAGAGCCTAGGTTCATAGGTCTCACGTGCATGCAAGATAAGTCTAAGTAGAGTCTTAAGGATCGATATGGAGACGTCTGTACTTATCTTTGAGAGGCTATGGAGACTGTTAGGAAACTTCCTTTTATTTATTCTCTCTTATCGCTTATCGTGCATGGCTATGTTCATTGGTATTGAGTTATGCCCGTGTTCTTTTGAAGAGATACCAAGAGTGATAACTGATTCAAGCTTATAGTTAGAGATATGTATCCATTAGGTAACTAGTGAAGGGATGAGTGGATGGCCATAAGTGTGATGAAAAAGTCGAAAGCATCCTATGATTGCCATGATGAGATTAGATATATTCAGAGAGAGTTTTAGTATCAGAATATGTTAGAGCGTGCCCCAAACTAGAAGGAAGCGTATGTTGATACGTTGTAGTATTCATACCATTGAGGGTGAAGTGTAGCTCTTAAAGAAGGGAAAAGAGTACTTTTTATGTGATAGATCAAAATTAGGCTTATGATT